>CAEGAE010024329.1:0-45048 GCA_903067095.1 Girardinus metallicus | reverse complement strand
TGCAGAAAGACCCCGGGCCGGGAATCGAACCCAGAACCTTCTTGCTGCAAGGCAACAGCTCTACCAACTGCGCCACTGTGCAGCCCTCTTTGTAATTCACATTAAGAAATTATTAACCTAAAGCAAACAAGAAACTAGACCAAAAACACTTGGTAAGATGATGTATTTTTGCAGTGTAGAATCATCCAACCAAGTATTTTTGTCTATTTTATAGTGCAAATATCTCAGTGCACTTAAAATAAGACAAAACTAACTTTCTAAGTAACTTTTCAGAAAGATATAGTCAATAATTTCTTAATATTGATGGGAAAAGTACTAGTTTTGTTGGCAGATTATTTCACTTATAACCTGGGAAAATATCTTGTTATAAGTGAAATAATCTGCCTGTGGAACTAGTACTTTTTATTCACTACTAAGGAATTATTTACTTAAAACCAGCTGAAAAGTTACTCAGTTTTTTCCCAAATGCACTGGAAAAAGCTAGACAACATTACTTGGTAAAGTTTAGTGTTTTTGCAGTGCAGCTGTCCATGTTTATTTTCTGTGAGCGGATTGCGTGCGTGAAATACCCCCAGTGGCCGTGCGGAAGACTTAAACTGGTTCTGGTCACTCTAAATCTCTCATCACCGCTCAGCTCTTTCCTCTCCTCGGATGCTTTCAGCTCCATAAGCCGTGTCTGCGCTGAGCTTCTGCTTGATTTATTCAGCCGGTTAAATCCAGGAGGAAGTCGGGTCATCGGCTGGTGTTTGGGTCCGATGGTTGCCAGGAACCAGCTGATTAGGTTTTGGCGGTTCTCTGTTGAATCTGGGAATTGTGCCATTGGAAATGTCTGTTTTTGTTTAGCTTCTTAGTTTGAAGCCATAATTATGATGTGAGCTCGCTGCTTGGTGGGAAAGTTCTGGGCGTGTAAGTTGACTACTGAGCAACGCCGCTTTGGTTTTGTTTATACCAAAGCTGCCTCTGTTTTGCTTTTGTACAAAGATCAACTGGAGGGATGAATGATTAAAAACAAGATGATATAAGATGGTGGGAAATGAACTGTGTTGGCTCATTTGGTTGCTTTGGAAATATTTCTTAAATTCACACAGTTAAAACATAAATCCTTTTCTTCTTTTGTGCTGAAACGTTTGAAACAGCATCAGCATCATTAGTTTAGGTTAATATGTGAATGTTTTCTCTATTAACCCGACTTAATAGATGATTCTTGATACACAGGATGAACCAACATCACCTTATTAATGATTTTGTGATTTATTCCTCTTTTCATAAACAAATAGACTGAGTCAAGCTTCCATAAACAGAATATTACACTGCAAAAACACAAAATCTTACCAAGTATTTTTGGTCTATTTTCTAGTGAAAATGTCTTTTACACTTGAAATAAAACAAAACTAACTTTCAAGTAACTTTTCAGCAAGATGGTGGAGTTTGTTTTAAGTCTATAATTCCTGAATATTGATGAAAAAGTTCCATTGGCAGATTATTTCACTTAAATCAAGGGTAAATGTCTTGTAATAAGTGAAATAATCTGCCAATGGAACTACTACATTTTCATAAATATTAAGGAATAATTTACTTAAAACAAGCTCATGAAAAGTTACTTATGAATCAGTTTTGTCTTATTTCTAGCAATAAAAATGCTTAGTAAGATTCTGTGATTTTGCAGAGGCGTTGATGCCTTCACTGAACAAACTGTGGAAACAAAATATCAAAACTAACAATCCCAACATTAAGGAATGTTTTGGGTGCCTTTTAAACATTAATTGAGATTCATCATGAGAATGAAAAGTCCAAAATCTTTACATCCATAAATGATAAATGACACCATCAGTACCCACCTCTCTGTGCTGCTTAGGTTTTAATAAACATCAAAACTCATCTGGATTGGAAGAAAATTATATCAAAGGTAACAAATACTAGCTTGATAGAATCTGAAATGTATTTATCCTTTCAGCTCTGGACAAAGCGTGTGTGTGGGTGTGTGTGTGCTGCTGGATGCGTGTGGGGGTGGGCGTATTAGTGTGTGTGTGTGTGTGTTTGTCGTCCCTGCACTGGCTGTCACCATCAGCCTCCCTCTGCTCCTTTCAGGCCAATGTTTGCCAACTGGCTGGGCTTCCTGTCCCCCACAGCCTCTAAGCGGATACACACACACACACGCACGCACACCAGCAGACACACAGACATATTTACAGATATCCTTAACTCTTGGCACGTTTGCTCTGTTCATGTGGATCTGTTTGAGCAGCTCAGACACACAAACTCACCATGATGTCAGCCCTCCATCGAGTCTTTGTTCGTATGATAGACAGCCCCATTCAGACGTGTCTGCGTGCGTGTGGGTGCGCGCACGTGTGTGTGTGTGTATCCAAGTTTTATGGAGAATAAAAGGAGAATCACCAGGCAGTCACCAGATTCTTCTTTTAGTCTCATTTCATGCTTAAATTAACATTTTTCGTCTTTTTTTGTTCATAGAAAGTTTATGTATTAAATAAATTTTTAGAAAAAGAATATGTTAATTTTGCATGCATCTTTGACTGACTGGTGATATGAAACACATAAAACTCTAAAAGTCTATTTCTTCTCAGCAGGCTAATGCACAGCAGAAATATATCCTATCAGACTTTATTTTGTCTCTATGTGTGAAGGCAGGAAGTTATTGCGATAAACTATAATGTTGTTTTGAGACAATTTTCAAGTAATATAGGGTAATAATGCAAATACACCCTCTGAAAAATCAATAAACTTTAATGTCTTATACACATGTAACACTGGAATTGGAAGATATTGCTGAAAAATAAATGGAAATTATGCAATTAACTGATTTATTGTCTATTTCTTGTTCTTGTGCAGCTGGGATGACAGCAGTTCGGTAAGCAGCGGCATCAGCGACAACATCGACACAGATGACATCAACACCAGTTCCTCCATCTCCTCCTACGCCAACACACCTGCAGCTCAGCGCAAAGGCCTCAACACACAGGTAAGCCAGAGAAAACACGCATTTATAGAGCAGGATTCTCTCTGCATCCCACAGTGAAACCCAATTCAATCAACTGGAAGTTTAACGAAGTTTAAACTTTGTTAAACTTCCAATTGAATTGTCTTTATAGAACATTCCTTCGTGATTTGTTTCAATTAGAGACACACCGATCTGATATTTGAGTCATAGGCAGACATCTTTATTATGTTCTGTTGCTCAAAGCAGTTGAAGCTACTGCTTGCTAGCTGCTAATATACAGTTGCTAGCTAGCTAACTTTTTTAGTGTTAACTAAGCAGGAAGGTTGGCTGGATGACATTTGTCTTTGCCACTTTGTAGTTTGGCACTGCTTTATAGATTCTGCTATTTTTTTGTACATTTCTGATGTGATGCAAGTCTTAAATTTCATTCATAATAGTCTTTAAAGGTCTTAAAATGTCTTAAATTTGAGCTGGTGAAACCTGCAGAAACACTGCTAATGTGTTGGTTAAAAGATAATCCTGAGGATGCATTCACACTAACCCTGTTTAGTTTGCTTCAATCAAACTCCAGTTCGTTCTTCTAGAAATTTCGTTTGTGGAGATGTGAATACGTAATCGAACTCAGGTCCACCTAAAAACCTAAAAACCTTGATATTGGTTCGGTTGAAGTGAACTCGGGTGCAGTTTGAAAGCAGCGACCAAGCGGACCAGAGACCGCGCCAAAAGCAGGGCATTTTGAGTAAATACAACCAAAACAAACATTAGTCTAGTTTAGCGCTAACAGGAGAAATGACTTGTGGTTTTTTACCAACAACAAATCCTACAACCACTAAAATCTGACGCCACTCCATTTTTGTCTACATTTCATGAAGAAGGAAGCCGTGGTGGTTTCCATGTTGTTTCCTTCTGTAGTCCTTGCTGCAGCAGGTGAGGAGAGGAACAGGTTTTTTGATTAGTTTGGATCATTTGACACAATGCAGTGTGAAAGAGAACCGCAGCAGCTGAAAAGGTAACAAATGTTGCAGTTTTGTTCCCCAATCAAACCGGGTTTACTGGACTATCAGGTGTGGAAACTTCCTGAATGAAGCTTTTAACATTCGTTGTTTAGTTGGAGCACATGTTTCTTTTATGTGTTAAAGCTAATTTTTCTAAGCTTTTGCATGTCAGTCTTTGACATTTGCTGAAAATGTCAGTGGACTCTTGTGCTTATTGTACTCGCAGTATGTTTCGTCTGATCTGAGGCCATCCCGTGTGTGATGACTCTTCATTATTGCTGCAGAGGTCAAGGTGCTGATTGAATAACAAAGGAAGGCACACAGAGCATCTTTCTCTCAGTGCAGCTGCACGACAGAGTGCAGGTAATGAGCTCTGCCTCGTCTGTCCTCAGGCAAACCTGTGTCAGCTGGACTTTGAAGATCTCAAAGCCAATCAGCTTGCAGTTTTTTTTAAAAGTGTTGCCTGGGTGACTGCAGAGCTGTCATTGCAACAAATCCAGCTGTTGTTAGCAGGAAAGTTATGAATATTTATGGTGCATTCACACCAGCACTGCTGTAATCAAACGTTAGTTTACTTGTCTAGAAACTTTGGTTCGCTTGTGGAGGTGTGAATGTAAAATCGAACTTTGATGCGGATCAAAAAGGCTCAATTTAAGTGAATTCAGGTGCAGTTCGAATGCATATATGAACACCAAGCAGAACAAAAGCAGGAAGTGGACTACAGTGAAGGGCATTCTGGATAAATACAACCAAAACAAACATGCAAGCCCAGCGATAATGGCAAAATGGCTCCTGGTCTTTTAGTTTAATTTCATTTATGTGGTTTTGGACAAGCAAGCACAAAAAAACTAAACACTTCACTATACAATTCACTGGACAGAACACAACATAGTTGAATGGATGCATAATTAGTTTGCTTTCAACCAATGCTTAAGTTTTTTTTTGCAATTGTGGTGTTTCCATTAAATAAGGAACTCAATTAAAACCACACATAAATAAATTTCTTCACGCAATAAGTCAGTAAAACCATGCTGCGCAATCATCGTCCTACCACTTCCTGTTGTATTCTTTGACGTTTCTGCCAGTAGTACATGAAAAAAGTGTTTCCATTGCAGTCTTGTAAAATATACAAATTCTGATACAGCTAAAAATCCATCTCATGCTAGTGCAAAATCTTTTTATCAAAAAACGTGAATTTATTTTTCATACTTCCAATTTGTGTCATTTTGAGGTCAATAGAAATGCAGCTCTTGTCTCAGAAATTTATTATCCCTTGCCAAAGACAAAAGAGGAACCCTACAACCACTAAAATCTGATGCTACTTCATTTTTGTTTAGAAAGTTGCGCTCCTGCTTTCTTTAGAGGTTTTGTGTTGTCTCCTTTAGTGGTTCTTAGTGCAGTGCCCCCACAGGCGGGGAGGGGAATAGGTTTTTAATTAGTTTAAAATGCAATGTGAATGTCGCAAATTTGTTCCCCAGTCGAACCGAGTCTACTCCCAGGTGTGAACTCTGGTTGGCATACGGATTCAAAACAAGAATGTGCTTGGGCAAAATGTTAATTAACCATGGAGCTGAAATGCTTCAACAGTGTTCCTGCTGGATTGCATTAGGTACATTTCCTGTGAGAAGGTCATTATCAGCTCACTAACCAGGATTCAGTAATCTGAAGATCTGCTGTTTGTCAGACTGTAGGCTTGCTCTGACATGAAAGTGTAGTCATCTTTTAAATTACTAGAACATTTAGTTCGCAAGCTGTGATGTGATCAGACCGTCTCCTGTCCTGCTGTCCGATTGAACTGAGCACTTTTCTACGATAACATAGTAGGGCCATTGTAAATGGGAAAAAAGGTGTACAGTTGTGCCAAAAAGCTTACATTTTTGAGCTCCAAAAGTCAAAAAATTGTAAGAAAAAAACTCTGAAATTTTGAGATTCTTATAAATTATCTAGAAAATTATACGACACTGTATTAGGGGTATTGTAGATAGAAGAGAAAAGAGAAGTAAACTTTCCCTAAAAACTAAAAATTTTGTGGAAAAATTTTTTATTTTTAGAAATAAGGACATTTCTTTAGCTTCAAAAGTTTCTGAGGTTAATCTCAAACTTTCAGAGTTTTTTTTTTGTGCAAATTTTTGAGTTTTGGAGATCTGAAAGTTTTTACTCTATTATTTTTTTCTTGCAAATTTTGGACTTCCGTATTTTTTCTATACAATTTCTGAGCTTGATCGCACAATTTCTGGGTTTCAAACGTTGAAAATTTGCGAGAAGAAAAACAAATTATTTGAGATGGATCTCAGAAAATTTCTGGAAAAAACTTGACAAGAGTGTCAAGTCAAATATGTGAGAGAAAAAATTTACATTTTCTGACTTTGCAAACTTTGAAAGATTTTCTTGGAAATTTCTGAAATTAATCTCAAAATTAAAATTTTTTCTTGCAAAATTTTGGCTTTTGGTGCTCGGGAATTTTCATGTTTTTTCTAGAAAATTTCAGAGATTCATCTCAAAATTTCTGAGGTTTTTGGCAGAATTTTACTCCCCTTTTTTTCTGCTGTCTACCGTGGCCGCAATACGCCTTTGTACTTTCCAGAACCTCTTGTCTAACTTTTCCTCTGTGTTTTCAGCCTGTGACGGATGCGGAGAAGCACTCTGCCTCCACGACAGCTCACCAAGCTTGGACCGGAGACGAGGTGAAGCGGCCCGACGGCGGGCTGGACGGCGGCGTCAGGATGGACGCCAAGTGGAGCCGCAGGAACTGCGACGTGTCCGATGAGTCCGACAAGGGCTGCTCGGGGAAGAAGACGCCCTCTGTGTCCAACACGGGCTCCTGGAGGAGAGGCGTGAGCGCTCAGGTGGGGGTGACGTCGCCCCGCACAAAAAGCACCAGCAGCACTGGCTCCACGGTTTCAGTCGGCCTGAAGAGCCACGGCTCGGGTAAATCAAACTCCCATCGTTAAAGATAGAAAAATATATCAAGATAAACAATGAATTTGGCAACTTGTAATGTTTTTTTTTGGACACCTCTGGCTTATATTGTGATTCGTTTTTCAGCCATTTTGTCCAGCTCTAACGCTTCAGTAAAATTTCTGGAGACTCTTCCCACCTGTGACATAATGTGAAACCGTTCTGGTTTTGTTAGCCTGCTCACCTGAATCGTTTTTTTTTTTTTGCTCCTGCAGGTAAAACCGACGACGTAAAAGTGTCAGAAAAAGGTCGCCTCTCTCCGCGCTCTAACGGCCTCCAGCGCTCGCCGTCCGACGCGGGGCGCAGCAGCGGCGATGAGGCCAAGAAGCAGCCGGCCCCGGCCAGCCGCGCCGCCGCCCCGCTGACGCACACCGTCTCCGACCCGCAGTCTCACACGCTCCTGCTGTCGACCCGCACCCCGACCAGCACCTTCGGCTTCAAGAAGCAAGGTCACGGCATGGTCACCATGGTTACCGCGAGCGGCGCCACCATCACCAGCGGCTCGGCCACGTTGGGGAAGATGCCCAAATCCGGAGGGCGCTCTCTGTCGGGCGGCTTAAAATCGGGCGGGCAGGACGGGGGGTCTGCGTTGGGTCACCATGACGACGGCTTCCTCCCGATGAGCGCCCGCTCCACTCTGCAGTACCGCAGCCTGCCCAGGCCCAGCCGCTCGGGGGCCGCCGCCCGTAACGGCAACCGCTCGTCCACCAGCAGCATCGAGGCGGCCGTGCTCTCCGTCACATCTCACGGGAAAAACTCGTTCGGCGTCGCCAAGCCCAACGGGTCAGCGGCGCTCCTGGCCAATCAGACGGATCGCGAGAAGGGCGTCTCCGAGATCGACAGCCTGAGAGGCGGGATGCAGAGCGGCCCGGCGGCGGGAAGACAGCAAGTTTCATCACCAACGCTTCGCAGGTGAACACACATCTTCAAATTAGAAATACAATTCTGGTTTTCAGGATCACGATACGATTCAGAAACAATTTTTAATTCAGGAACATCATTTTGCTGTAAACTAGTGCCGCAGTTTTCTGTCCAATCACTGATCTTTAAGAAGTCTGACATGCCAATTCTAATTTTAACCCATACCAATTTTTTTTGTCTGAAATGTTGCTAAATGTAGCAATGAAAGTTGTCAAAAGTGGAGTGGCTGTTACTAATAGCAAACGTGCAGACATGACCCAGTGGTCGGGGTGACAGTCAAACCTCTCACTGCAGAGCAGAACAAGACAACGGCTGATTTTCAGACCTTTGGTGAGGTAGATAAGATCGGGTTCACATATTGTATGAACCGATCTGCCATTTCTCTTGTAACAAGACATTTTTCCCCTGTTTGTTTTCCATTGGAACAGGTAGTTTTTCATTAATATTAAGCAATTATTTACTTAAAACAAGTGGATATTTTGCTACAAAGTTATTTTTAAGTTAGTTTTGTCTTATTTCAAGTGTGCTGAGATAATTGCACTAGAAACTACACCTAAAACGTTTGGCGAGATTTTGTGTTTTTGCAGTGTAATATCAGATTAACTAGCTAATGCGCTAACGTTGACGACCCCTCCAGACATGATGAGCCACTCCAAGTGGGGCCTTCCTCTATGGACTTGACTTCCACCCCCAAAAAAACCTTAATCAGGAGTAAGGGATCACACGTGTGGGCCTGTTTTACACACACACTCAGTATGTGGGGTTAAATGAGGCCATTGTGAGTGGAAGCCTTGAGCAGCACGGCTGATGAGCTGCCAGGCCTCAGCCTTGGTGGTGAGGTTGGAGGGGCAACAGGAGTGTGTGGCGCGCGGTAATGGAGTCTGCATCGTCTTACCTCAGTGCTCTGCCCTCGTTAATGTGAGGCAGTGATACGTCTTCAAAGAGAACGTGCTGCTATTATCCCCCGCCGCGGCTTCAGTCATCACAGCCTGCCGTTTAGGAGGGTTGTGGGTTCAAGCGCCGCGTCGTTCTGTACTGACTTAAAGGTTATAAGGGCTTCTTTTTTCTTCACTGTTTTTATGAGTAAAATTAGAAGCTCTAAGCAGATTCTTTTGACGTTTAACTAGTTACATTTGCCCAATTACATTAACTTAAGTAACTTTTTGGAAAAATGTACCTTTAGAAGTATTTTTACTATGCTGTTCTTTCTACTCTTACTTGAATAAAGTTCCTGGATTTTCTTCCCACTGAATGAAAAACAAACATGTTGTAACCAAAAATTCACCAGATACAGACCTGCAGTTTTTTTTTTAAAGTTTCATAAGTTTTATATTGATTTGGAAATTTTTTATTGAAAGAAACTGATTTGGAAAAAATTATTTTGCCTGATTTTTTGTTACTAATATAAATTATTGTCATTTTGGTCCATGAAATACCAAAATTTCCACTTAACTTTATAATTTTATCCATCTGATGATGTAATTTTTAATTATTAAATAATTGATCATTTGTTCTGTTACTCAGTACTTGAGTAAACTTTTTACCAAATACTTTTTTACTATTACTTGAGTAATTTTTTTAAATGGTAACTTTTTTACTTTTGCTTGAGTAAAAATATGTTGAAGTAGTTTTACTCTTTCTGCAGTGTTATTTTTATTTTTGGGTATTTTGGGTTGTATTTACTCAACTACATTTACCTCAGTAGGAGTATTGTGGGCAAAGTATCCAAATATGGTACTCAAGTAAGAGTAGAACTACTTCAACATGCTTTTACTCGATTGAACAAAAATGGTAGCTGTGAAAGAAATTACTCAAGTAAGAGTTAAAAAAAAGTATTTGGTAAAAAGTCCACACAAGTACTGAGTAACTGATCAAATTACCAATAATTTAATATTTAAAAATTACATCAGATGGACCAAATTATAAAGTTAATTGGAAATTTTGGACCAAAATGACGACAATTCATATCAGTATTAAAAAAATCAGGCTAAATAATTTTTCCCAAGTCAATGTCTTTCAAAAATAAAAAAAACTTTAACAAAAATTGCAGGTGTGTGTCTTTTTATGGCGAATTTTTGGTTAAAACATGTTTGTTCTTCATTCGGCGATTGATCGGTTCAACCACATTTAACTTCCTCCTCTCCTTCCCTGATGCACATTTAGGTTATTTGGCGGTAAGGCCAGTAAACAAGCTCCAGTCACCACAGCTGAAAACCTGAAGAACTCCACGGTGATCTCCAACCCCCACGCCACCATGAACCACGTTCCTACGGTGCTGGAGTCGCCCGATGGCGTGCTGGGAGGCGGGGACAGTGAGACCAGCAGCCCCCTGTTTGGAGGCCGAGCCCTGGGGTCAGGAACTGGGACTCTGGGCAGCGAGCAGGTGAGACGCCTTAACTGGATTTTGTAACATATATTTCACTTCAGCCGATCAGAGTGTTAACATTTGACTTCCTGTTCCTTTGGGTTCAAATATGACAGAAAACACGAGTGACTTTCATTCATTTTCTGTTTAAAATACTGCCGAAGTAAGACAAATGTGAATTGGCCTTTATCAGGGACACAAAAAAATAATTTCTCACCAAACGTTGCTTATATTTATTGCCGGAACAATATTTGTGGCTTTAAAACACAGTGCATATTTGGAAAACTTATGAGTAGCTTTCCAAAGATTTAGTTCCTCAGGGATCAGTCTTTGGCCTTTTTCTATTCATTTTTATTCATTTAATTTAAACTCAAAATATTAAAATATTTCACACTCAAGTCCTGTGAATTCTGGTCAGCTGCTGCCTATTTAATTCCAGGTTTAAAAGCAGCAACTATTTGTGTCCTTGGTTTATACAAGATTAAACTGTGGCGGCGTTAAAGGTGGGAGTGTGTGTATAGAGCTACTTACCGGCCATTGGCGGGTACGCTGGGATTATTCTGCTCTCACCTTACTAATACCACAAACACGCCGACGTCTTAATTCAACTCCGGTTCAGGTGAAGCGCAGATGAGCCGAGCAGACGCCCGTTTAACAAACGGCAGATCAAAATCATTTCAGACCCGGGATGTTTGAGCGTGCTCGGTCATGAACTCTGCTTCACGTTTTCACATGATTCATAAGTTTTGAGCTGAGAGGCTGTGAGTCACGTTATGACACACAGGATGTTTGACGAAAGAGAAGTCATGTCTTCACAAACAGAAGGCAGCTCAAAAGTTTATTAAATTATTTTAGATTCAATTCGCTCTGGAATGAAAGCGGACAATGCAAGTACATAATGTCAGGGCTGCAACTGGAATTTGATTTAAGATAATGATTATTAAATTTTCCTCTCCATATAATGGAGAAGTTACATCTGGTATGTTGTTTGAAGGTCTTTCATATTAGGATGTTTGATCAATTTATTTCCTAGACAGATTTTGGAAATGGCAAATATAAGAGGTTTATGTCAGTAGATATCGCTAATTATTGATTGGATTTTTGTTTTAAATATCTGAAATATCTTTTTTATCCACAGTTTTTACTCCAAACTGTTATTTTATCTTTAAGCAGTTATGAAGATCTGTGGGGAAAGCTTAAACTGCTGCTGCGCAAGTTATTCAACAGGTTGTTGCTAAGTAGCCACAAGTTACTTTGCAGGTTGTTGCTAGGTAACCAAAGAGTGAATGAGTCAGTTGATGACACCACTCTTGCTTAGTTAGCTGTGGGAGGTTGAACATCTAATTTACATTTTGCTGGTTTTTATACTTTGGGTTTCTGCAACCCAAGCACTTAAAAACACCCATCTGCCGACTTTGGCAATAAGTCAAAGTTTTTTGGTGTCTGGAAAATGAGCTATTTGAAAAATCTCTTGATTGTCAAGTCAAATTTAGTGTGGCACTTCACCTTTACCTAGCAATCCAAGCTGCTGTATAATGACTGCTGGAAAAGACGAGTTTTTTGCTGTTGATTTACCATTCAGAAGCCATTTGCTACATACTTGTTGGTTGCGCTGGACGCGCTACTAATGCTTTTCAAAGATGTACGGTTGTATAATTGAGGACCCATTTGGAGCCATTTTCACGTGTGAGCGTAAACATTGAGATCCAACTTGTTTGGATTTAAAGACGTCCTAAAACCTAATTTTTTAAGAATTATTTTGTGCAAAAAAATGTAATGAACAGGTTTTGTATAGACCATAGATCTAAAATAACCTGTTCAATGCAGCATAATAGGTCAACTTTAAGCTGCTCCTGCACATGTTACTCAACAGGTTGTTGCTATTTAACCAAAGAGTTCTGTGAGACGTTGAGCGTTTAAAGCCTTTCCTCTGCTTACATCTCCCAGAATCCTGTGCGGTTTTAGATCAGAGTTCAGTGAATTTTCTCTATATTGATATATATTATGCTTGATTATTTCCCATCCCTTCGCAGACCTAATCTTAGACATTTATTTTGCAGGCCTCCAGCCCAGGATCAATGTATTCCTCCACCGGCCCCTCCAACAGCCTGACATGGGGAACCACCTTCAGCGGCTCGTCTGTGCCGAGCAGAGAGGGCACCCTGGCTGGGCACGGTGGGGCGGGCAGCGTGGGATTCCCCTCAGTCAGCAGCATGCACACCAGCAGCGAGTCCATCGACATGAGCCTGAGCAGCGCCGGCGGAATCGGGACACACCGGGAGGACACCATCTCTGCTCTGGGTCGCACCGGGAGCGTCAAGACCGGCATGTCGGAGAGGTACGGACGGACAGGACGGGTTACGGAAATGATTAGGAGATGGAAACTTTTGTTTCTTTGCTGCTATTTTACTGAACAGCAAGTTAAAAAGTTTGCATAAATATTAGACTTAACGTACTTGTTTGATAATTGCGTCATTGTTCTCAGGTTCAGTGTAGAAATATTTACATTCTTTGAACAAACTTCACTGCATGTACACTGCAAAAAACACAAACTCTTACCCGGTTTGTCTGGTTTCTAGCGCAAGTATCGTAGCACAGTTGGAAAAAAGACTAAAATAGCTTACACGTAACTTTTCAGCAAGAAATAATGGCTTAAATTATTTGTTACAAAGAATTAGTTCCACTGGCAGATTATTTTACTTATAACAATATATTTTTCCCATGTTATAAGAAAAACAATCTGCCAATAATAAGTTATCTTAAATTATTTTATAATGATAAAGTAATAGTAATAGAAACAATAATAAAAAACGGTTAGGTTTTATAAGTTTAACTGAAAAAATGTTCTACTTTTGAAAAACAAAAATTTTCCTGTTTTTTGTGGAAATATCTGTGATCGATCTCAAAATTTCCGATTTTGTTTTTTTCTAGTAAATGTTTGACTTTTCTAACACAGAAATTCTCCAGATTTTTTCCAGAAAATTTCTGATGATTTCAGTTTGTTTCCTTCAACTTTTCCAACTCAAACATTTCCATATTTCTTCCTGGAGCTTTTCATTAATCTCAAAATTTTTGTTTTTCGTAGAATATTTTCAACTTTTCAAGATAGAAATGTCCTTTTATCAAGAAAACTTCAGAGATCATTCTCAAAATTTCTGAGTTTTTTGTAGCAATTTTTTTGACCTTTCAAACTCAGAAATTTACTTTTTTTTTCTAGAAAAATTCTGAGTTTTTTGGTGGAAATTTGATAATATTTTTCTTCTATCTGCAATGACCCTAATCTGGCATCGAATATACGGCTTTTCCTAAATGTCAGACAACAGTACCAGATTTTTATTACAGGCAGGAAGTCTGTACCAAAAACTCCTAAACAATCCTCTTGTTTCCTTTTTAAAAATGTCTGAATTGATCAGTTGCACAAAGCAGCCGTGATGTTGGAGTCGTTTGTAGTTTGGTAATCTGTGTGCAGCCGCGGTGAGGAAACCATCTTGTTTCTTGTCAGGGTAGCGGATTCCTTCCTGACAGCTTGACTGTGCAAAGTGACGAGAATTCCTCAGAGGAAACATTTTGTCATTTGGGCCCAAGGCTGTGACATCAGTGAGGTTTCTCTGCTGAATCCTTGCTGTTGATTTCTGCTCTGAGAAACTCCTTCATCTACCTCACTCTCTAAAACTTTGCTGTTTCTCTTGTGTCTGTTGTGCGTTTTCTTTTCCCCTTCCTGTCTTCCATCAGTCCCCTCTCCTCGCCCTCCGCTAGCCCCATATTCAGCCGAAACACGCTACCTCGGCGGCAGGACAGGTAAATGTACCTGTGTGCGGTGTTAGGCTGTTGCTGAGGTGGGTGGTCCTGCTAAAGCACCACCTGCTGCCACACAGGGAGCCCCCGCCTCTGGGATTACAACCTGTAATCTAGCCTCAGCGTTTTGTCCCTGTGTGGTAGTCTGTGGTTATTTTTAGGACTCCTTGAGATGAATGGAAATTATGAGTTTCAGGTTTTGTGTTTTAGTTTAGCTGTCATATACTGCCATCTTGTGGGTGAGAATAGAGATTACACAAAAATTGTTTTTTTCTGTTTCCACTGAAATATTAAATATCTGAAAAACACTTGAGTATAAAGTCCTAGCTAGTCTAGTTTTATAGTTAATCTTGAAAAATGCAGTTTCTTTACTTAAAATTTGTCTTTTTTTTTTTTACTAAAGCTTTTGACGTTCTGAAAAAATAAATAAATAAAACTTTCCAGTTTGGACATTAACTGCTTGCTATGGCAGAGGATTAGGGTCACTGACAAAAAGAAAAAGAAGTATGACTTTTTCTGAAAATTTTGACTTTAATCTTAAAAATCTAATCTCAGGATCCTGACTTTTTTTTTTTTTTTTTTTAGAATTTCGACTTTTTTTCTCGGAAGTTTGACTTTAATTTTCTCAAACTTCTGAGAATAAAATAAGATTTTTTTTCCCCAGTGGCCTTTATCCTCTTCTGTAGTTTGCAGCATAGAGATTACATTGTTAAAATAATTTTAGCCATTTCTTCAGAGACGTTTCCTTGCCTCCTCCCTTCATTTGTGTTCCTCTTCTGAAGTGTTTCTCTCCCACAGCGGGCCACATTGTGGTAGAAACACTCTGCCTAAGAAGGGATTCAGGTACCTCATTTGTTTTCCTGTTGGGCACTTTGCACCTCTCCGGTTTTACCAGCCTCTGCTTTATTTTTATTTTTTTCGCAGCGTCCACATCATCTCGTTAAGGCTTCTGCTCACGCTTTTCAAAATCAAGATTTTGTTTGGCACTTGGCACATGTGTTGTCGTGTTGAGTGTTTGTCCCTATATGGATCTATCCGTGTGTTGTGCTGGGGCAGGCATGATTTCTTTTGTATCGGGGGTCAAATTTGTTCTTTTTTGCCGTCTTTTCTGCTTTTTTACGTTGCTCAAAGCTTTTAAAAAATGTCCACGCTGTTGTAATATGTTGGTGCAGCATCTGTCTCATCTTCATGTCAGATCCTGGTGATTAATCTGGCTGCTTGAAGCAAAATAAACAACAAAATCTAGCTCACTTATTGTTAAAAAAAAAATAAAATCCCATATCCTCCACACAAAATCTCCAGTTTGATGCCCTGGCTTCCGTTTTAACCCAGTTCTTTGACTCTCTGCAGGTACGGTCCGTCTCAGCAGCTGCGAGGTCATGAGGACCGTGACTGGCTGCGCTCCCACTCCACCAGTGGGCTGCAGGACTCTGCCAGTAACTCACCGTTCTCCCCCGGCTCCAGCCTCACCTCTCCCTCTGGGACTCGCTTTAACTTTGGACAGCTGGGTAGGACACGCCAAAAAAAACAACAACTTTATACATTCACTGGCAAATCTGTAAAGTGTGGCATGCATTTACTTTGGTATTACTTACTAAATCCAGGTCAATCAATTGTTTTAAAGTCAAATAATTAATAAACGGACTCCACCTTTGGATTTCATCCAAATTTGCATGTCTGCTAATCTTTTGGGAGGAAAGGACAATCCTCGAAAAAAAAACTATTAAGTACTGCAAAAAATGGAAAAATATAAATATTAAGGGGCACCTATTATTTTTACTTGAAAATGTTAGGATGTGTCTGAGCTGTTTTAGGGCATCGTCTCTTTAAATTCAAATAATCTGCTTCTGGTTACTCAATGTTTACACTCAAACATGAAAATAGCTGCAAACAACCGCAATTTTACAAGCGTACTTCTTTGAAAAGCGGAAGTGCAGCCTCCTGCACAATCAACAAGAATACAGCAAGAGGTTTCTGGATGGTGAGTCAACAACAAAACACTTGTGTTTTCCAGCAGCCATTGTACAGCGCATACAGCAGTAAAAACCAGCTGAACAAACATGCTGGAGCTCCACTTGTGTTGCTAGGTAATGACCAATTTCTTGTTGAATGTGACTCAACAATCAGCAATTTTTTGAAACCAAAAAACAATTAACTTATTGCTGGAAAACATCTGGGCTAAGTGGTTTTAGAAGCAGTTCAGACCAAAATGGACATACAAAATTGTGCAAAATGTGAATTTTCCTTACTTGGTCCCCTTTAATATAAATGCAGGTCACATTTTCAGGATTTGTATTTGGAACGATGTTCGCTTTTGGTTCCTGTTTTAATTGTGCAGTGCTTTGTGTTGCTTTATCACATAAAATTCCAATAAAATACATTTAAGCTTGTGTATCAGGATCATGTATGAATAACTTAATGAAGCACTGAAAGCTCATGGACAGAGAGCTGGTTCATTTTAGCTCAACCAGCTCCCACATTTATGTGTTTAAATTTATGTAAAATGTTTTACATAATATAACCTGCACATGAATGTGCTTTGGTTGTGTCGTTTCTGCAGCATCCAGCCCAACCTCTGCAGGTCAGATCAACCTCGCCGGTCTGCGCAACAACAGCCTGACCAATCAGGACGCTCCTTATGACCCGTGCAGCGACAGTCGACTGAGAAATTCCTGCATGTCGCTGGACGAGAAGACCCGCACCATGAGCCGGTCGGGATCTTTCAGGGACGGCTTCGAAGAAGGTGAGACCTCTGCTCGTGTTTCTGTTTCACATTTGGGATTTGAACTGTGAACCAGTTCAAAGGCCTCCTACTTCTGCTTCCTTATTTAACTTAAACAATTATTAGTATTTTTGTTTATAGAACATTAAACATGATACGCCATTGTTTTCCAAGGGATCATTTAAGTTTTATGGCTGAAGAAAAATGTAACTTAAAAAGCTTGCTGGTGCCTGATTTATGTAAAATGAAATGAGCATTTAAAACTTTAAAACACAAATAAAAGTTGCAATAAATAACAAAAAAGCAAAGTAACCATTTTCGTAGATGTTTTGCTGAGATCAGAAGTCAAGGAAAAGCTGACGTTTTAAGTTGTAGCTTGTCAACTAAACAGTGCATTCAGGGATTGAAAAACTATTGAAACCAAATTATTTACGTTTTTAAAAAAAGTACTGAAATTTAATTTAGATAAACATCATATTGCTTTGTGTCCTTATACTGTGTTCTCATGGTAATGAAATTTGACACATTTATTTTAGCAGGAATGGTTCATGTGGTTAAATGAAATAAGAGCAATGTTCTTTTTGAACTATTCTGAGATAAACTGAAGTATTTTACAGTTTTAGTTTCACATTTTTTAAGTCAATCTAACATCACTAATGTAAAAACAAAATCGAATTGACTTAAAATGTTTCTATTTTTTAAAAACAGACATAAATGTACTGAATCACAAATGTATTCATTTGGAGTTTTTGCAGAACCAAGTATAGACCTTCCCTGATCGTACACATTGTGTCCGAAAACCGATCTAGAACTTTTTTTAAATATTGGTATTGATACAGATATTAATCGGCGCATCTCTAGTTTGTATCATCGTGTTTTAGCTCATTTTATTGTGCATGAGCAGCTGTCCGTCATCCATTGTGCAACTTGTCTTGAAAGCCGTACATCTGGTTGAAAAACACAGATGAAGGCATGTTGCTGCACCTCGAGCGTCTGTAACATATCTGTCCTCCTCCCGTTTCAGCAGAGGAGATAATTACAGGGATCGCTGTGTGAGGTGTGAGTGAGACGTGGTGACATTTAGGAAAACCACCGAGCTAAACTTTCTCCCTCCCACTTTCACTCTTTGTCTTCGTTGTCGTCTCTGCTGTGACATGCAGTTTGTGTGCATGTCCATGTTTCTGAGGTGTAGAGTTTCGCTCCAGACACAAAGGCGCATCATCCCTGAAACACTTTGTTGTGCTTAACGAGAGCAACAACACAGCACTTTGTCATCTCACCCACACCAAGCTAAATCCCCCCTGCTAACATTTATGTTTGCAAATATTTTTTCAGCTTAAAGGAGAATCACAGACATAAATTTACTATTTTAAATTATAGTTTACAGCTTCTGGGTCGCTTGTCCGAGCTTGGAGTTGGGGATTTTTTTTTATTTTATTCGAGTGAAAGATAATTTTAAAAGGTAAAAGTTTCAGAAATTTGTGGTAACTCTGCTCAAGTCATTACTGGTACCATTCAAGGCCCTGAAAATATGGAAAAATTGAACTTCTGACAATCGATTAGGAAATGTAATCAGATAAGCTTGAAATGTGAATATGAACGCATATTAAAATATAAGCAATTATCTTGCAGCAGAAATCAGGTTATTCAATCTTCCACTACTCAGCAGTAGGGCTGCAACTACTGATTATTTTAGTAATCGATTAATCTATTGATTATTATGATGGTTTTTTTTAATCGGATGAAAAAAATGGCACATTGTACAGATTTTTCAGTAAGCCTTTTTTACACATTAGAAATACATTAACATATCCAAACAAAATATTGAATACAATTTTGAGTTTGTAGACTCCAGTTAATGATTGATTACTAATTATGTCAATAAATGATTAATCGTTTCAACCGTATTCAACAACAACTAAGGGAAACTTACTCCACTCCACTGCACATCCATAAAAGTAGTAGCAAACTTGCACAGGGAACAACTGACCAATAAGAAATGTTTTATTTTCTAGTTCTTGGATGCCCCCCAACGCAGCTCATTTTTGATGTCGCCCTGGGCAGTTGCCTATATCAAAAGCAGCACTGTATGCACGTTTTCAAAAAATGTTTAAGAAAATGTTTTATTGTCAAACCAAACGTGGACTTTTCACGTGAAAGGTGAAGATTCTCAGTTTTGCAGGTTTTTGTATTCAAGAAGGTTTTAAAAAGTATTTGCTAGTTTCTATTATTTATACTGTAGTAGTTTTGGTTTTGCTCATACTTTGGTTAATTTTTCAGAATTCACAAGTTAAAGATATTATATTGTGATTATGTTTACATCTAATGGGTAATAAATGCTCAACAGAAGAAACCATTTTCAAAAAGTTATTTCGGTAATTGTTGAATTAACAATAATTCAAAGTAAAAGTTTAGTCTTTTTCCCCTGACTTTTACTGTAGCCATTTTGCGGACTAGCATAAATGCTGCCAGGATTATGGAGTACCGTAATTTACTGACAGCTGATGTAAACTTCTTGTGTCACATCAGTTCAAAAGGTGAATCAATAGAATCATAAACAAAAAATGAAGGATTTTACATGTCTAATTTTAGTTTGTTTTAATTAGTTTTATAAATGCGCGGTATAGTTTCTGTTAGTTACCGTTTTTACTCCATTTTTATTTATTCCAGTTTATGAAAATGTTTTCTCAATTTCATTTTTAGTTATCTTGATAATTTTAGGGGTGAGGACAGTTCTTTCCTTAGCCACTTGCTCCACTTCTTGTTGCAGAACGAGGGACATTCCCAAACCAACCAAAAGATATAATCTTTCTGTTGAGTCCTGGGTCTACCCTGAGGCTTTCTCCCAATGGGATGTGTGAAAAACAAACACCTCTCCCAGTCCCCAAACTAACTAAACCAGCTCTTCTTGATGGAAATAACTGCCTAGTAAAAGCCTGAGTTCCTAAACACACACATCTTTCAAAAAATCTGAACCACAATGATGTTACATTTGTACTTTACCTCTCACCCACTGGCTGCAGGGTTAGGCTCAGTATGGATGAATGGACGGATTAAAAAGTATTTGTTTGAAATAACAGGAGATGATGAAACATGACTGAAGTTTTCTGCCATCCCAAGAAGTGCTTTTAAATCTGCTGGTTTATTTAGGGTTGACAGACTTGAAAAATTAAAAAAAAACACTGGAATTTTTTCAAAGTTTGGTGAAATATCAGAGTCTGAAATCAAACTTTTACAACTTAAAGGGGACATATTATGCTAAATTTCCATTTTTAATCTTTTTGTTCTTCCATTTGGGTTTCTACTTCTTCTAAACACAGCCCAAGCACTTAACAAACCCCTTCTAGATGGTTTTCAGCAATAAGTTGATGTTTTTTGGTCTCTGGAAAATTATCCATTTCACAAACCTCTGAAATGTAACGTCAAAAATCGGCAGGCATGACCCTTCACCTAGTAATCCCAGCGGAACCCAGCTCATTGCCTAGCAACCCCAGTGGAATCCAGCCTGTTACCTAGCAACCCCAGTGGAATCCAGCCCGTTACCTAGCAACCCCAGTGGAATCCAGCCTGTTACCTAGCATTATATAATGCTAGGTAACAGGCTGAGTAATAATGACACCATAAAACTGTTATCACAACAAAACGAGCTGAAGATCTCGTTACCTTGAGATAAAAACAAACTGTTGGTGTTTTTTTGACACAATGAGTAGTCGACCCAGAGAGACAAGGACAAGCTTGAGATGTTGTTATCTTGAACTCGATTTTACCAATTCATCCATAAATTTGCAATGAAGTTTGACTGAGTTTTCATTTAATTAAAAAAAAACTCTAAACAGCCATTCCACTAACTTGGTAATAAAGCAGTACAGCCTGATTGTTTTGTCTCTCAGTGAAAACTAAATGTTCTGCTTTCATGTGGCTGACTGTGCACCTTCCTGTCTAGACCGAACAAAGATAAGAATGAATCTTCTGTAAACTTCTACCTGCCTCCTGTAACAGAACAAATGCTTCTTTTGCGGATCGGGCTGACCTCTCGCCGTGGTTTCTGACATCACATTGCTGATCCCTTCTAATCTGCTCCCAGACAGGGAACAGTAGCGGCCCTGTTTTCCCTACATGTGCGATTAGCAGCTGAGTCACTGCGGTAAAGTTCAGCTTGTCATTAGTTGCGCCATGGTGGGGCTGTAATGTGGAGGAGTTTTATCTTTGTAGTCAGGAATTAGACTCCGCCTGGACAGAACTGGGAAGGAAGACTGGGTAGTTTGTGTGGGGGGAGACTGTGGGAGGTCTGGTTGTAATCACAGCAGAGCCGGTCCAAGGTTGTCTGGGGTTTTGAGCTGAATTTGATTTGGGGGCCCAATTTCCCGCCCACCAATTATAACCCCACCCTGCAAAAACACAAAATCTAGTTTATAGTTCAGATACCTTGGTGTATTTGAAATAAGACAAATCTGACATTTATTAAAATTTCTGGTTATTATAAGAATTTAGATTTATCGTTGTCATAATAAATCACAGTTAATGTTAAAAAAAAGGACTAATATATATATATTTTTAAATTTTTCACAGTTTTTCTTTTTACAATCTCATAAATAAGTATCAATAAATTTAAAAATATGATTAAATAAAGTCTCTATGTGCAGTTTAGTGATATAAATCACACTTCATTATGTGGCGGTGTCCTAAAGAAGTCTTTTTAAAATGAATATGTTTTTCAAGAGCGGTATTTATGTTTGTGCTCTGCCATGCAGCCATGGCCAAACAGTTACTTAAACCTTTTCTTTTCTGTTTCTGCAGTTCATGGCTCCTCTCTGTCTTTGGTGTCCAGCACTTCTTCCATTTACTCCACGGTGAGTTTACACTCCAGAATTGGTGTGAAATTTGCTGATATTTGTATGTTCCTGAAGGCAACGATTCTCCCTGTCACATATATTTTATTTTTTATTCCTCCTAACTTTACCCTGGACTCCAGCGCCGTCGAAGCTGAATGTAATTTTACATCCAGCATCTTTCTTAGGGCTTTAATAAAAAATTTAAAAATTTAAGTACGAGAAGAAAATCATAATATTACAGGAATAGTCGTACAAAAATAAATAACATAAATATTGATTCTCGTAATATTATGACTTTATTCTCCTAATATAATTGTATTCTTGTAACATTATAGCTTTATTCTATTACCTGATTCTTGTATTAGTTTATTGTGGTAATTTTATGCCTTTATTCTTATGATACTACAACTTTAGTCTCATACAAGTTTATTGTTGTAATTTTATAAATTTATTCTCATAACAGTACAACTTTATTGTTGAAATATTATGACTCTATTCTCGTACAAGTTTCTTCTCTTAATACTGACTTTCTTCTCATAATTTTACGACTTTCTTCTCGTAATTTTAATATTTTTTATTTTCTTAGTGTGGCTGTAATACACTGTTGAACCCAAAAATTGCCAAAATAGGAATAATTTTTACAGTTATTCATATGGAAACCACACCAGTTCATTTAAATATTAAAGTTTATCAGTCAAGTCAAACAGATATGTGACTCACACATCCTGAAAGGAAAACGTTTAGTCGTAGGCACACAGAGGAACCGGGAACAGCCCACATGTGCACACAGAAAGTGAAGCTCCTCCTCCTCTCTCTGGATTTGTTCGCTCACCTGAGCAGGTGTTGCACAGAATCTCTCAAACTGGCTTTGACCCTCAGAGCCTGAAAGTTACAGGCTGGAAATCAGAGCGGAGCCAAAATGATGGCGACTTTATCGCTGACGGGAACGGTCCCGGCTTGGCAGCAAACGGTAGGAAACAGGAGCAGAGTGTCACGGTTTCTGATTTTATGGAGCGTGAGCCAGAGGCGGGTTATTTTCTGGCCGTAAAGTTTCTCTGAAATAAGATCTATGTGCTGTAATCTGCTTCTGATAAGACCGAGTGATGATGTTTTTGTGTCAGAGTGAGTCGTTTCAGGACAAACTGCTGTGTTTGTTTCTAGGATCAGGTGGTTGCACTGCAAAAACACAAAATCTCACCCAGTATTTTTGTGTTGTTTCTACTGCAAATATCTTAGAACACCTGAAATAAGACAAGACTAATTTACATGTAACTTTTAATCCAGATATAAGAGCTTGTTTTAAGTAATTAATTCCTTAAAATTGATAAAAAGTACTAATTCAATTGGCAGATTATTTCAGTTATAACATAGAGAAAATGTCGTTATATTTGAAACAAGATACAGTGGAACGAAGTGTTATTTACTTAAAACAATCTCCTATATCTTACTGAAAAGATACTTGTAAGCTTGTTTTGTCTTATTTCAGTTGTAATAAGATATTTGCACTGGAAAGTAGACCAAAAATAGTTGGTAAGATTTTGGGTTTTTTTGCAGTGTAGGGTTAGGATCAGATAATTTTCTGCCCATAAAGGTTCATTGAAATAAGATTTTTGTGCCGTAAGCCGCTTCAGCGTTGCTAGTTTTGCATTAGAGTGAGCTGTTTCTAGGACAAACTTCTGTGTTTGCGTTTCTAGGATCAGCTGGTTGTGTGTCTGCGTGTGTTTTTGAGTCTCTTTGTGAACCACATGCCACAGTCCAGATGTGCTAATGTCCGCTAGGAAAGCTGCTGCAGTGAGTCGTTTCAGGCGAAGAGAAGAAAAAGTCAAACTCACCTTAGAATTTAGCTTCAAACAAACCCGTTGTTATCATCTGTAAATAAAAGTTCAGGTGCAGCCTTGTTTATATGTAAATGTGGGTGTTGCATGTTTCGGTGTTTTGGCGACCAGCATCAGGGCGTGTTGCGTTCGTGCGAGCTGGCGTTTGTATGCCTATTTACCACCTATTTCTTCTTTTTTGGCTATTGTTCCATTTTGACAATGAGACTCGACACACACGGTGAAATGCCTTCAGGAGGATATCTCTGCTTCCCAGACATATTACACCAGACAATACGCTCCGCAGTTTATAAAGCTTTTCTCCAAGGAGCTAATAAATCAAACAGGAGTCAGGAAATGTGCGGTCTGACCCGCGGCAGGTTGAAGACTCTAATGGTTTTCTCTCCTTCTGCTGTTTGTTTTTCAGAACGAGGAGAAGTCTCAGTCGGAGGTAAGCATCAGCACGCCCACAGCGATCCCAGCCTCTTTCATTTTCTGCGTTCACTAGCTGGACCTGTTGGAACATGGGCATGTTTTCACAGTTGTATCCAGTTACACATGTAGCCATGTTGTGACTGACCTTCTTTACCCACTGAACACCTGTACACTGCAAAACACAGAAGAACAAGTACCACTGGCCGATTGCTTCAAATATGGGAAAAATGTCTTATCAAAACTAGTACGCTACATCAATATTAAGAAATTATTGATTTAAAATAGTTCCTATATTTTGCTGAAAAGTGGCTTGTAGGTTAGTTTTGTCTTATTTCAATTGTATAAGATAATTGCACTAAAAGCTAGACAAAGATACTTGGAAAGATTTTTTATTTTTGCAGTGTATGGCATAAAACAGTAGTATTTCAAGATGATTCTACACTGCAAAAACACAAAATCTTAAGTATTTTTTGTCTAGTTAAATAAATTTGTACTCTTGAAATAAGAAAAACAAACAAATGAGTAACTTTTTTGGCAAGATATAGGAGTTTGTTTTAAGTAAATAATTCCTTTATATTGATAAAAAAGTACTAGCAGGTCATTTTACTCATAACATGGAAAAATGTCATGTCGTAAGTGAAATAATTTTCCAGTGGAACCAGCACTTTTTCATTCAAATTAAGAAATTATTAACCAAGATCAAGCTCTTATATCTTACTTAAAAGTTACTTACAAGTTAGTTTTACCTTTTTAAAGTGCACTAAGATATTTGCAGTAGAAACTAGGCTGTAATTACTTGGTAAGATTTTTGGAGTGAACCCGGAACAAATTGTTCAGATCAGGAATCCTCCCCTGTTTGTGACTGCAGTGTTTTCCTTATTATGCGTCTTGCTGCGCCGTTTGATGTTTTTGTCTTGAACCCGCAGATCCGAAAACTTCGCCGGGAGCTGGATGCCTCCCAGGAAAAGGTTTCCGCCCTCACGACACAGCTGAGCGCCAACGTAAGAACGTCAACACACGCACTGGAAAACTTATATCACACACCTGTACGTGATGAGCCTGGATTTTAAAAGTGGCTGTTTTTATAATCAATAAGTTTGCCTTCTTTATATTTGTTAGATTTTTAGGAAACACATTTTTTTTAAAAATACTACAACAGACGTTTTAAACTGTAAATTTAAGCACAAAACTGAAATAAAAAAGGCCAAATTTACTGTTCCAAAGGACTTACTGATCTAAATCCTTCTGTTGTATCCGAATTTCTTTTTGTTTGTTATTTGTAGCTTATTTTTAAATACAAATCCACCTCTTTTCAGACTTTGTCTTTTAAAGCTTCACAAAGTAGAGAAAATTTGTCTCCATCACGCACTGAAACACAAGTACTTACTAATCCCTTACAGAAAGATGGCACAGTGTTCTTTACCCTCAAAAGGTATAATTTTACTACTGGCAAAGCCATCAGAGAATCTCTTAAAGCATCTCTAGACACGAACGTTTCTGCCTGCCTCCTGCCGCTGTTGCACAAGTCTTGCCACGCTCTGCTGGTAATCGGCTCCTGGAGTGCGTGCTCTCCCCTGGATTAAAGATATGGAAGGAAGGTTGTTGGAAAACAGCAGGTACTCAAGTCCCAGCACACTGCCGGTAGATTTAAAGCAAAGATTTTACAGTAAGTGACGCCTCCATACAAGCAGGAGCACTGCAGAGATGCAGAGAGAGAGAGAGACAAAAAAAATTGCTGAAATATTTAACGGTGTTTCACAGGCTGATGAATTATCTGAGCACACCTTGATGCCCCTGAGGCAGAAAAATTAAGCTTCTGCTGTAAAAAGACCAAACGTGAACACGCAAATCAGTCGGCACAGGATCAAATCTAGAGGAGGAGATTGCTCACCCAGTGTGATTAAAGGGGAAGTATGGTGCTAAACTAACATTTTGCACGTTTGTGTACTTCCATTTGGATCTCTAATGCTTCTAAAAACAGCTGAAGGCGCTGAGGAAGACTTAAAAACAGTCATTTCTGCAACAGGTCAAGGCTTTTTGGTGTCTGGAAAATGAGCCTTTTTAAAAACCTCCAGAATGTAATGTCAAAAATTTGCCAGTCCAGCACGTTACCTAGCAACCCCTTCAAAGATCTATTGAACGTGTTTTGTTTAGCTCATAAACCTATTTTAACCTGTTCAAGGAAGAATAATAGGTCACTTTTAAACCAACACACTCATCTGTGTTTCTCTAAAAAGTAATTCCAGTTTGTCTTGTTTCAGAGCAGACATGCATTATTTTAGCTGCACCCTCATATGTATTGATATTTCACGCTCATGGATTCATTTTGTGATGCTGGAAGGGTCAGATTGAGCTGCAGTAGAAAACCATCGGACACATCTTTGACTCGGAGTGACTTTAGATAGATGAGTTGTGTCAGCTCCAGGCTCAGCAGTTTGGACTTGATGTTTTGTAATGTGATCACCAGCAGCTAGTCATTTATCGCAGGATGTTATTTTTTGGTGCTTGTTTGGGTTTTGTTACATTCTCTTGACGTCATGTTTGAGCTTTAGCCTCAAGGTTACAGCGGTTAGCTCGACTGTGCCTGTATTTTCTTATCTCACCCAATTCAGCCGCTCAGATTTGGATTGCTTTTGACTCCTTATTCCTTTATAAGTCAAACACTCATCTGCTAATGTTGAAACTAATTGTTTTGTTTGTACAGCATAACTTAGCCATTAAACCCTCCACAAAGGACAAACAACAGAAGAAATTGCCAGGTTATAACGTGGCACAGAACTGCCAAGTAAAATGACAACCGGCTAAAAATGTTGCAGTTTTGAGGAATTTTTTTTTTTTTCTGAACCACAAATCACTGTTTATTCTATATGCACTGCAAAACACTAAAAACTATTTCTGGTCTACTTTCTAGTGCAAATATCTTAGTAGACTTGAAATAAAACAAAACTAACTTAAAAGTAGTTTTTAAATAAGATGTAGGAGTTTGTTTCAAGTGACTAATTCCTTAATATTGATGAAAACGTTTTAGTCCTACTGATTATTTCACTTATAAGATGGGAAAAATGTCTTGCTGTAAGTGAAATAATCTGCTTTTTTTTAATGAATATTAAGAAATTATTTACACAATACAAGCTGGTATATCTGATTTTAAAAGTACTTTTAAGTTAGTTTTGC
This sequence comes from Girardinus metallicus, assembly GCA_903067095.1. Lineage (NCBI taxonomy): Eukaryota > Metazoa > Chordata > Actinopteri > Cyprinodontiformes > Poeciliidae > Girardinus > Girardinus metallicus. The sequence continues at coordinate 18,078 of CAEGAE010024329.1, read as the reverse complement.
CTTATGTATCAAGTGTACACTAGAAAACTAGACCAAAAATCCTTGGTGAACTTTTGTGTTTTTGCAGTGTAGGTTGATGTGTGTGAGAGGGGCAGAAAACCAAAAGATTTTTTAAATCTTCTATCTGTTCCTTTTTGAACAAATTCTGTAAAACTGCGTGTCAGTTGTTAATTTGTCCTCTTTTCTGTTTTTTACTTTCTGTTGTCTGTTTGAAATAAATAAGGTTGTATTTTTATTTAACAGAAGTCATGACTACTATGCTTTAATGGTAACATTTGAGCTAAAACTTGTTTGGTTTGCGCCACAGGCTCACCTGGTCGCAGCGTTTGAACAGAGTCTGGGCAACATGACCATCAGGCTGAAGAGTCTGACTCTGACCGCAGAGCAGAAGGTGAAAACTTTTCCCCCTGCCACACCGAGCCGAAGAGTTCTCCGGTTTAACTTCTTCTAATCCTGATTTCTGTGAAGGACTCTGAGCTGAACGAGCTGAGGAAGACCATCGAGCTGCTGAAGAAGCAGAACGCTGTTGCTCAGGCGGCCATTAACGGCGTCATCAACACACCTGAACTTGTACCCAAAGCAGATCGGACAGGTACAAAAAAAAAAAAACTATAAAAGGATTATTTTTGGTAAACAAATAGATGCACAACTGGACTGCAGGAAGAGCCGACCGGCCGTTAATCTGTAAACTATTGCCATGTTTACTGCGTTGATCTTGCTGTTTTAACATTACCTAGCATGTCTGCAAAAACAGAAAATTTTACCTTGTATTTTTTGTCTATTTTAGGGTAAATATCTTACTACACTTGAAATAAGAAACAAACTTACCTACAAGTAACTTCTGATAAAATATATGAGCTTGTTTTAAGTCAATAATTCATTAATATTGATTTTAAAAAAATACTTGTTCCATTTGCAGATTATTTTTACTTCTAACAAAGATTATAAGGAAAATAATCTACAAATGGAACCAATACTTTTTTTAAAATCAATATAAAGGAATTATTTACTTAAGACAAGCCAATATATTTTGCTGAAAAGTCACTTGTAAGTTAATTTTGTCTTATTTTTAGTGAACTAAGATTTGCACTTTAAAATAGAGTAAAACTACTTGGTAAGGTTTTCTGTTTTTGCAGTGTACAACTGTTTATCACAGCATGATGAAATAATTTCTGACCCAAAAATGTTACATACAGTTAAGTGGATAAATGACGAGGAAAAAATGGCCCAGATTTCAGTGGACAAATGAAATACAAACATAGTTTCTTCCTAATTTGTGACCAAGTTAGGAAAACTGAGCAAAAAACTAAACATGTATCTGCAGCCATCAAGCCAGGTGGTAAAGTAAGCTATCACAAATTAAAAGTGTTTAAATAATTAGAAAAATTTATTCTTGCTTGCTTTCTGCAGTGACACTGACTGACAATCCCTGTCTCGAAACAAAAATGTTGAAATCAGAGCTATTCTCAAACGTCCCCCATGTCTTCTCAGCAGGCAGTAACGGTACGATGCAGCAGCAGCAGCAGAATCAGCAGCCAGACCTGCGCATCAGGCGGCAGCACTCCTCCGACAGCGTCAGCAGCGTCGCCAGCGCCACCAGCCACTCCAGCGTGGGATCCAACATGGACGCAGACGCAAAGAACAAGAAGAAGAACAAAAAGAACTGGGTAAGAGTCTGGAGATTTACAAATGGATCTCAGTTAATTAGAATATTATTGGAAAGTTTATTTGCTTCAGTAATTTGAAGTGAAGCTCATAAATAAATTAGGGATGCACCGATCCACTTTTTTCACTTACGACACCAATACAGATATCTACGACGGAAAATTAGGGCAATGGCAATTGGAGAAAAAAGTACATTTCTGCCAAAAACTCTGACATTTGGGATTCGTTTTTAGAAAAAACTTCAAAATTTATGAGTTTGAAAAGTCAAAAATTTGCAAGAAAAATATCAAAAATGTTAGAGAAATTTCTGAGGTTTTTTAGAGATTAATCTTCTAGAAAGAACTTTAACATTTCTGAGTTTTAAAAGTTGGAAATTTGTGGCTTTTAAAACTTGGACATTTCAAAGTCTTTTGTAGAGTTTTTTTTTCTGTTGACTTTTCAGTCTCAGACATTTCAAAGTTTTTTTTTTCCTTTAAAAAATTCTGAGTTTTTGACTAGTACATTTTTCAAGTTTCTGAACTTTTAAGTTCAGAAAAGTTCCAAGTTTTTTTCTAGAAAATATATCTGAGATTAATCTCAAAATTAATTGGTGGAAATTTTCTCTTTTTTTCTTTTTCTATCTAAAATGGCCCTTACTGATCAATTGGAAAATTAGATGTTTCTTTTTTCTAAATGTTTAATAAATTAGATATTTATTTTATAACTCTGCACCAATAGCTTCTAAATCCTGGTCAAACATGTAAAAACCAATTTAATTTGTTCAGTCAGTACAATTAGGAGGATAACAGCCAATGCAGAGTAAAAAATAAAGAAACTGAAATGGACAAAAACAAAAGGTTGACTACCTTAGTCAAACATGTAAAAAGCCAAACTGCAACAAACCTTCTTTCAAATGGTTCAGAAAATGCAATTATGAAAATCCAACAATCATCAAAGTAAACAGAAACAAATATTTGAATTGTATCAAACTCTCTACAATGAAACGGCATTTAAATGATCTTTTCTTAGTTACAGAGACGAACCTTTTAAATATTGTAAATCTAAAGCCAGATAAATTCATTCTGTACTGATTCAGAATTTCAGGGCTTTTTATTGTTTTTCTCTTGAACTTCCTGTACGGTGTCACATGTTTCTGGGTTTTTCCTCCTTCAGCCGTCTTTTTCTGGGGAAAAGGTGAATACACCAGACGTAGCTGCATGTAGTCCTGTAACGTCCTACTAGAAGGTTTGATTTGGTGTTTTTACTGTCCAAAAAATGCTTTCAATTTGTAAATGAAGTAAATCACCAAATCAGCGTTGACTAGATGGTTGGCGCAAACATTTAGAAAAACAGCAACTTAACACTTAAACTTTTCTTCTTTTTTTTTTCTTTTTTTGCAATCAAAAGGCACTTTTGTGCACTGCTGGACAAATCCAGGATGATGACGTATGCAACTGGTTTTTATTTTAAACCTTTAGCACTGCAAAAACATTAAATCTTACCAATTTCTATTTACTTTCTGGTACAACTATTTTAGTATGCTTGAAATAACACAAAACTAACTTACAAGTAACTTTCCGGCTTGTTTTAAGTTGATAGCTCCTCAATATTTATAAAAAAAAAGTACAAGTTCCTCTGGCAGATTATTTCACTTACAACATTTTTCCCATGTTAAAAGTGAAATAATCTGCCAGTGGAACTAATACTTTTTCATCAATATTAAGGAATTGTTGACTTAAAACAGGCTATTATATCTTGCTGAAAAGTTAGTTATAAGTTAGTTTTATCTTATTTCAAATGTATTTGCATTAGAAATGAGACCAAAAATACTTGGTTAGATTTTCTGTTTTTGCAGTGTAGAGACAAAACTTGATCTCCCTTCCTGTGTGTGCGCGTGTGTGTTTTTGTCGGCGGCTCCTGGCTGCAGGTGTTGCTCTTAGGTGTGTAATGTGGATCACATAGGGGCTCCGTTTAGTGGGGGGTCTCTAGTGGATGATGAAAGACTCCGTGTTTCAAGGTCGATGGTGGCTTCCGACCTTGTAGGAATCTCTAGCTGAATCTTTGTCCCTCCATAGAACATTAACAAACATGAACCGCATGAACATGTGCTGTTTTGTCTCCCTGTCTTCCTGTGCTTCGCTTCGTGCGGCAGGTCTACGAGGTAAGGGCGGTATGCTGCGACAGAAACCAGTCTAACCCCTGCACCTCCTCTAGGTTACTAACCACACTCCCTTTCTTTTCCCGATTGATCCGTTTTTCCTCTCCGACACTTCCTTATGAACGGTTCTTATGACACTTGAGCTGACTTGCCGGTACACACTCCTGCTGAATACATTTATTGGTTCTGCTGGTAAAAAAGTGTTGAAACAAATTCTACTTATTTTGCAGAAACATAATCTCACTGTGGAATATGTAGAAAACCAAAACATTTAATTTGAGTGAAGTAGTAATTTACTATCATCAGTACCCTGGTATTTTAGCTTAACTTGGCTAATATGAATCTTTAGTATGTAAATAAATTATTTTGCTTGTATTGTCTTTAATGAACAGCTTTATACATTGCAAAAACACCAAATCTTACCAAGTATTTCTAGTTTCTAGTGCAAACATCTTAGTACGCCTGAAATAAGACAAAATTAACTTATGCATAACTTTTCAGCAAGATACAGGAACTCATTATAAGTCAATAATTCCTTAATATTCATTTTTAAAAAAGTATGTTTTACTTATAACAAAACATTTTTCCTGCGTTAAAGGTGAAAAAATCAGTGAAACTTGTACTTTTTCCATCAATATTATGCAATTATTTACTTAAATCAAGCTCATATATTTGCTGAAAAGTTACTTATAAATTTGTTTTGTCGTATTTCAAGAGTACTAAAATATTTGCACCAGAAACTAGACAAAGAATACTTGGAAAGATTTTGTCTTTTTGCAGTGTTTTTGAATTAATCTTTAATTTTTTTATTTTTTTTTTGCTTTTTTGGAATTTTTATAAATAAATAATATATTAAAATATTCTCCTTTTTATGAGCAGTGAGAAGACAAACTAACCTAATGGCGTCTGTGTCACATCAAAGCAAACGCAGTTGCAAATTAGAGGTTCCTAGAAAAACAAGGAAGCAAAGCGTGAAGAGAATATTGGTTGCTATGGTTACCAGTAAGTTTGTTAGAAGCATTTTTATTTTCTCCACAATAAATACATTCAAATTAAACGTGAGATTTTGCTACATTCTTCAACCTGAGCTTATTTTACACATTATTTCCAGTTGTGCCCATGAATGTAACTGGCAGTGTGTGTATCGTTGAGCATCTTTTACTGCAAATGTTTCGAAGTTTCTCAAACTGCTTTATCTGCAGCAGTTAAACTATAAAACGTTTTCAAAATGCTCAGTCAGTCATAAGACTTTCTACCTGTAATTCTTTTTCTCCCTAGGCCTTTGTTTAATTGTCTGCAGCCGTTGTCCCCGCTACGTCCTCCTCTTCCTCCTTGACATATCGACCTCGCCATCTTACCTTCCGTTTTTCTTTTGTTTTTTTGTTTTTGTTTTCTACAGCTGCGCAGCTCCTTTAAACAAGCGTTCACCAAGAAGAAATCTCCCAAATCCGCCTCGTCTCACTCAGACATCGAGGAAATGACGGACTCATCCCTGCCATCCTCCCCCAAACTGCCTCACAACGGCACTTCGGCCTCCAGCCACATCCTCAGGAACACACACTCCAACACTCTGTAAGTTTGGTGCTCAACTGGTGTAAATATTAAAGCTTTCCACAGCTGGACTCACCTGAAGTCCTGAAAGATGCTTCCGGAAAAGGCAAACATGCAGATCTGTCTGCACAAAAATTGTGGAGATTAAGAGAGGTGCATTTCTTCTTAAAAATGTTCATTTGACTGAAGGATTGTTCAATTAATTTCATTTTAATTGAATACAACATGGTGCATATGTTAAGTTTATTTCTTACATTGCAAAAACACAAAAGTATTTCTGTCTAGTTTCCATTGGAAATATCTTAGTACACTTAAAATAAGACAAAACTGACTTATAAGTACATTTTCAGCAATAAATATGAGCTTCTTTTAAGTCAATAACTCTTAATATTGATTTAAAAAGCACTATTTATAAGAGAAATAATCTGACAGTGGAACAAGACATTTTAACTTATGAAATTGGAAAAATGTCTTGTTCCACTGGCAGATTATTTCACTTTTATATAGCACTTTTTATATCAATATTAGAGTTTTTGACTTAAAATAAGCTCCTATTTCTTGCTGAAAAGTTACCTTTAAGTTAGTTTTGTCTTATTTCAAGTGCAAAATAAACTAGATCAAAAATACTTGGTAAGATTTTGTGTTTTTTCAGTGTAACTCAAAATAAATTGATAAGCAAGGTTGATTTTGGGAGTCAGTATTGATACATTTCTTATCAATTCCCACTCCTAAGTCAATATGCAGTCCTTGTTAAAGGCGGATTCTCTGAATGATCTCAAACGGTTTGTGTTTTTGCAGATTGACGGAGTGTTTGGACAGCGAGGCCGAGACGGTGATGCAGCTGCGGAGTGAACTCAGGGAAAAGGAGATGAAGCTGACAGATATCCGCCTGGAGGCCCTCAGCTCGGCGCATCAGCTGGACCAGCTACGGGAGGCCATGAACCGCATGCAGGTCCGCAGATCCACAGAACCCGAACAGACCGAAACCTCGTTATTTCCCTGCCGGTTAACGTCTTCTGACTTTGGTTTGGACAGCTGGAGATTGAGAAGCTGAAGTCGGAGAATGACCGCCTGAAGCTGGAGAGTCAGGGCAGCAGGACGGGATCGCAGGCGTCCATCTCGGCGTCTCCTCCGCCTCACACACAAAGCCAGAGCGCGGGCCCCGCTGCGGGCCTGTCCCAGCACAGCCTCAACCTTACCACCAGCGAGTCGACCAGTCTGGGTAAGACGCAGGGCTGGGCACCTGAAAAACTTGATAAATAAGTTTTATCAACATATTTTGTGGTACTATTTTACGGAAGAGGGCTAAGGCCTCTGACTGCAGTTAGAATTCTGGGGAAAGTCAAAACTTTGAGAGAAAAGACTAAATTCTGAGACTAAAATGAGAAATTTTGAGAAAAACAGTCAGAATTCTGAGCGTAAAGTGTCTCTACTCCTCTTCCATACAATAGTACCACAAAATAAAATTTTAAAAAGTCAGAATTTTGATATAAAATAAAGCCTGAATTCTAAGGACAAAAAGTCTGAATTCTGATTTTAATTTTTTTGTTTTCAAGTTTAAATTCTGAGGTTAAAGTCAAAATTCTGAGAAAAAAATAATTCTGGGATTAAAATCAGGATTTTTACATTTTTTAAGTCAGAATTCAGATGGAAGAAACTCTAAATTCTGAGATTAAAGTTACAATCCTGAGAAAAAAAGTCAGGATTCTGACAAAAAATTTAAAATTCTGAGACAACCATTTGAATTTTGAGATTTAAGTCACCGTACTATTGTGTGTACCAGAAATTTAATTTCTGAAGTATATGCCACATGAAACATTTTAAATATCCAAAATAAAATACAAAACAATAATAATTAAAATGCATTATGGAATCTTTGCAACCAAAATTGCATTTAAAAAAATAGTAATTATTCAGCTTCGGCATAAAAAATAGGCAAAGTGGCAGAGCTGTTGTTAAAACAAAAGAAAAAGAAAACTGACTGCATTGTATTATGTGTTAAATGTCTTCAGGGTTTTTCAAAATGGCGGCTTTTCAATGGCATTAAAAAGGACAATCTCTAACTATAGTTGTTCAACTGGAAATTATCACGCTCGTTTTAATTTATAATGTGATTAATTGATTTGCTACTTATTGTGGCAGGTCCATAAACTAAATAAAATAAAACCATATTTCATTTCTTTTCCTGTCAGATATGCTGCTGGAAGACACGGGTGGAGATGGTGGGATGAGGAAGGAAGGGCGACACGTAAAGATCGTCGTCAGCCTCGACGAAGAGATCAAGTGGGGGGAGGTGAGACCTGCGTTATGACGGAAGTGGCGTAAAGAGCACGTCGGCCTCTCAGAGTCTGAAAGCTGCTTGTGTTTTTAAGGAGGGTCAATCTCGCCACTTCCTGATTGGTTGCATCGGAGTGAGCGGCAAAACGAAGTGGGATGTTTTGGATGGAGTGGTCCGACGCCTCTTTAAGGTAAAGAAACACGTTTCTGTACTTCCACTTCGGTGTCGACTGCTTCTGAAGGCGGTTTGATAACCTTAAAGTGTCATTTCAAACCCCAGTAGCCCCAGCGAAGCCCTGCTTGTTACCTAGCAACCTCAGCCAAGCCCAGACCATTACCTAGCAACCCAAGTTGAGCTCCAGGACATTTCTCTGCAAAAACACAATATCTTATCCAAGTATTTTTGGGCTAGTTTCTAATGCAAATATCTTAGTACAATTGAAATAAGACAAAACTAACATATAAGAAGATTTGGCCAACAACAGTTTACTTGGACTTAAAGTGACAGGAAGCCCTAAAACGGCCCATAAACATATCCTAGCACAATAAGTCACCCTCCATTGTTGCACATCATCACATTTAGCTAAAAACTGGTCCTTTAATCTTCTGCAGGAGTACATCACCCATGTTGACCCGGTGAGCCAGCTCGGCCTGAGCACAGACAGCGTTCAGGGTTACAACATCGGTGAAATCCATCGGCCCAGCAGCTCCAGTACGGCCAGTACGCCTGAGCTGCTGCCCTGCGGCTACCTGGTGGGAGACAACACCATCAACATCCAGCTCAAAGGTATCACAGCCTGCACACTGCAAAAGCACAAACTCTTACCAAGTAGTTTTAGTCTGGTTTCAATGCAAATATCTTAGCAGACTTGAGATAAGACAAAACTATTTAGTTCTAGTTCCACTTGTAAAAAGCCGTTTTCCCATGTTATCGTTGGTTAAAAAGGTTCATGTTGTGTTTGTGTGCAGGTGCGAGCAGTGAAAACGTCGACTCTCTCGTGTTTGACACGTTGATCCCGAAGCCGATGCTGCAGCGCTACGTCTCCCTGCTGAGGGAGCACAGACGGGTCATCCTGTCCGGGCCGAGCGGCACCGGGAAGACCTACCTGGCCAATCAGCTGGCGCGACACCTTCTGCTCCTCGAGGGCCGACTTCTGACCCCGAACGCTGTCGTCACTTTCAACGTGGATCACAAGTCCAGCAAGGTAAAAGAATGCACAGTTTGCATGTTTTCTTATCAGTTGCAATATGTAACTTTTATAAAATGTTTTTTGCGTAAGTTAAATAATCTATGAAAAAAATTTGCTACTCTTTTCCCGGTGCTAACTAAAGACAACCAATCAGAGCCAGGAGGCGGGTCTTAGCGCTGTCAATCACTCTCATAATTCCCAACATCAGAGCTAGACATAAATGCTAATGCTAGTTAGCACAGCTACAGATGACAGTGGATATAGTGTTTCTGTAACGGTAAGTTGTTTCTCCGCTATTAGCACATTTAGCAGCACATTTCTGAGACTGATTGACAGCACTAAGACCTTCCTTCTGGCTCTTGTTGTTTTTGGTCATGAATGGTGAATTTCTTCAGATGGCAATAAAAAAAACGGAGGAGTAAATTTCCACCAAAACTGAGATGAACCTCAGAAAATTTTTTGAAAAATAACTTGGAAATTTCCATTTGAAAAGTTGACAATTTGCCAGAAAAAAACTGGCAAATTGTAGGAGGAAGTGTAATTTTTAGTTCTGCTGGTTTCTCTCCCCAGTTAACTATGGTTATGTACCTTTCGCTCCGGTCCCACACATGAAGGAAGGCGAGGAATGAAAATTTCTAGAAGAAAACTTTAGGAAATTGTCAAGTTTCAAAAGTCGGAAATTTTTGACCTTTGAAACTAAAACATATCCAAGTTTTTTGGCGGAAATTTACTTGTTATTTCATTTTTTTTTCTATCTGCAGCAGCCGTAATATGGCGTTGGACAACAAAAAGATGGAGGACCTTGTTTTTTTTCACAGATTACCTGTCATACCGTACTATCATAACACAGAAAACTGATTTTTTTAAATTTTTAATAAAAGTTACATAGTGCTTTTTTACCAGTAGTTTTGAAGCTGCTTTTAAAAGTAATGAATCAGTTAATATTACAGAAAACATTCCTGGTGACTCTGTAGTCAAACTGTGGAACTTAAACAAAAACTTTATCTCTTAAGGAACTTCGTCAGTACCTGTCAGGATTAGCACAGCAATGCAACAGTGTTTCTGGGGAAGACAGCCCCCTGGTGGTCATTCTGGACAACCTCCACCACGTCAGCTCTCTGGGAGAGATCTTTAATGGCCTCTTCAACTGCAACTACCAGCACTGGTCAGTTCAGCTTCTTCTGCATAATAACGCACTTTGATGAAAAGTTACTTATAAATTAGTTTTGTCTTATTTCAATTGTACTAAGATATTTGCACTACAAACTAAACCAAAAGTACTTGGTAGGATTTCATGTTTTTGCAGAGTTGTGAGTAAAATCTGTAAATATTTTGCTCCTTTCAGCCCTTATATTATCGGCACCATGAGCCAAGCCACATCTTCAGCTCCAAACCTGCAGCTTCATCATAACTTCAGGTATATTACCAAACTACTTGTGAGATTCTCCTTCCACTGAACACTCACTTTTAAACCGAATGCTCATGCTGTATGTTCTCCATTAAGGTGGGTCCTGTGTGCCAACCACACTGAGCCAGTAAAGGGATTCCTCGGTCGCTACCTGAGGAGGAAGCTAATAGAGATGGAGATCGGCAGCCGGACCCGAAACGCAGAGCTGGTGAAGATCATGGACTGGGTGCCGCGGGTTTGGCACCATCTGAACCGCTTCCTGGAGACTCACAGCTCCTCTGACGTCACAATCGGTGAGAAGAAGTACAGTTAGCATTGCTAAACAAAAAATCTTACCAAGGATTTCGGTTATTATCTTAATACACTTGAAATACAAGAAAGCGAACTTACAGGTAACTTTTCAGCAATATGTAGGAGCTGGTTTTAAATAAATATTTCATTAATATTGATGAAAAAGTTCTAGTTCAAGTGGAAGATAATTTCACTTATAACAAGATATTTTCCCATGTTATGAGTGAAATAACCTGCCAATGGAACTAGTAGTTTTTCATCAATACTAAGCAATTATCCACCTAAAATAAGTTCCTATATCTTTCTGAAAAGCTACTTATTAGCTACGGTTGTCTAATTTCAAGAGTACTTGCATCAGAAATTAAACCAAATATACATGGAAAAATTTTGTGCTTTTGTGGAGAAATGTCTTGGAACTCAGCTTGGGTTGCCAGGTAACGGACTGGGCTTTGGTGGGGTTGCTAGGTAACGAGTTGGGCTATGCTGGGGTTGCTAGGTAACGGCCTGGGCTTTGCTGGGGTTTCCAGTACAAGTATCTTAGTAAACTTGAGTTAAGAAAAACTATCTTACAAGTAACTTTTCAGCAAGATAGTAAATAATATGCAAATATAAGTAAATAATTTCTTAATATTGATGAAAATATTAAGAAATTATTCCCTTTCTCTCATTACGCTACTGTCCTGTTCTAACACTTTCAAATAAAAACTTTTAAATGTATGTGAGAGACACCAAATTTTATATATATTTATATATAGTTTTTTTCACTAGAAATTAGACAACAATACTTGGTAAGATTTAGTGTTTTTGCAGTGAAGGTAATAGATTGGAGGTAGAACTGGGTGTTTATGTTTTGGTTCTGTGGACTGCAGGACCCCGCCTCTTTCTGTCATGCCCCATGGACGTGGAGGGATCCAGGGTTTGGTTTACTGACCTGTGGAACTACTCCATCATCCCCTACATGCTGGAGGCCGTACGCGAAGGACTGCAGGTAACAGAGCTGAAAGGCCGAGTTAAATATTTACAGACCCTGAACAATCATCATTTTCTGGTTGTTTCGATATTATTTAAATATATTTATTAGTTCTTTTTTTGCACTGCCATCAAGAGTTGCTATTGTTTTTTTTTTTTATTTCTTTTTTAAATGGAACTTAATTGATGAAAAAGTACTAGTTCTGTTAGCAGATTATGTCATTTGTAACAGGAAAACACACTTCTTAAGATTTTGTTCTTTGCTGTGTGAGATACAAATCTGTGCTCATGATTCTTCATCAGCTTGAAATTGTCCAATCTGAACTAACAATCACCATTTTAGAAGCTTTCCTCAGGTCCTCCTTGTGACTGTTTGGTTTTTCCGTGCAGCTGTACGGCCGCAGGGCAGCATGGGAGGATCCAGCAGCCTGGGTGATCGACTCGTACCCCTGGTCATCGACGCCACCTCCAGGCGACTGGCCACCGCTGCTGCAGCTCCGCCCAGAAGACGTCGGCTTTGACGGCTACTCTGCACCAAGAGAAGGAGTCAGGAAAGAGCCGCCGCAAAGCGACAGCGATGCAGATCCACTGGTGAGCAAAAGCAACAATGTTTAAAATGAGTTTAAAGTGGACAAAGTACTCAATTACAAGTAAAAGTTGCACTTAAAGTTTACTCAAGTTAAAATTCTGAAAATATTCCTTGTATTTTCAAAAGTACAAAGAGTACTTTTGAAAATACAATTTGAGCAAATATAATTTGTTCAAAAGTACAAATTATATTTTCTAATATGAGTACAATGCTGTGTGCTAAATCATCTAATGTTTTGACATGTAGAACCTGCAACAAAAAGTTTACACCGGCTGCAATGCAATAAAAAATGACAGATGTTTCTGTTATTCGTTTTTTATTGCCCTCATTCAAAAAAAATAAACTTTTTTCTTCGAAAGCGGCCATCATAGATAAAAAAAAAAAGAATTATTTTCTGCCATAAAATTCAATTAATCTCAGAAATTTTCTACAAAAAACATAGAAATTCCTTAGTTAGAAAAGTTAAAAATTTGCTAGAAAAATCTCAGAAATTTTGAGATTGTGAAATGTTATAGAAAAATTGTGTTTCTAAAATTTTAAAATTTTTGACTTTGAAACTCAGAAATTTCCAGTTTTTTTCTTTTTCTGAAAAATGTCTGATTAATCTCATTCTTGAACAGCTGTTGGAGGCTCAAGAAAAAAATCAGCCAAAGGGCCACATGTGGCCCGCGGGCCACACTTTGGACACCTCTGAGCTAAAGCTTCTCAGCTGACTTTTGTTTCTGTCGGCAGATGAATATGCTGATGCGCCTGAAGGAAGCGGCAACGTCATCGAGTCCGCAGAGCTACGACAGCGACTCCAACAGCAACAGTCACCATGACGACATCCTCGACTCTTCGCTGGAGTCGACCTTATGACGTCGCAGAAGCACAAAAGCTTGACTATTTCCACTCCGTTCTCACCGTGATGAGAACTTCCTGGCACAAAATGCAGCCACATTTATTTGGGTGCAGGTAACCCAAGTGTTTAAAAAAAAAAAAAAAGACAAGTTTCTTCAGCACTGCCGTGATTTTTATTATTTTTTTCCTTCACCGCTGTGGCCCTTGGTTCCTCTGTCAGGAGTCTGACGTCTGCTTCAGCAGAAAGTAGAAGCACACAGCCTGTGCCTGTTGATGAGGCGTCCCTGTTACCATCATCATGAGTCAACAGTTTACTTTAACACCAGCCAAGTGATCGGCATCCTCCACCGGGCTGCAGCGCACCGGACCCGCCTGCAGGTGGCGATCCAACCCACGCTCTCTTGCACTGTGAGCCAGCGCAGCGACCCACTGCTGGATAAAACCAGCCAAAGTGAATTTTCAGTTCAAAACACAGTATCTTCTTTCTGAAAACACACTGCAAAAAAGTTTATTTTTGGTTTAGTTCTTAGTAATAACACAAAACTAACTTTTCAACAAGACAGAGGAGCTTATTTTAAGCGAATAATTCCTGAATATTGATAAAAAAGTACTAGTTCCACTGGCAGATTATTTCTCTTACATCATGGGGTGAGAACAAATGGGCTGAGAATCAACAAATATGTGCTGCAATGAACTATCAATACTTAATAATATGTCTTATTTTGCTTTATGAGCTAATTAAACTATTACACAAGACACATCCTTATAATTAAGCCTGATGCGTTTTTCTGAGTGACATTTTAATTTTTGTTACATTTGTCAACAGATTTCTATTGCCATTCCTTAAATGCAGATATTAGGAAAATATATTTGTAACATATTGCATATTTTGGTTATTTGACCAAATCTTAATTTGACAGATTTTTTTTATATTTCTATAATAAAGACAGGAAAAATGAAGCAGAAAATGTGTCAGATTTGCTCTAAAACTTGAATGAAAAATGTGAAAAATTTAGTTTTTCCATATTTTTGTACTTCTATTTGGGTTTCTACTGCTAATAAAAACAACCCAAACTCTTAAAAGCCCACCCACCCTTTTTTTTTTGACAACATTTTAATGTTTTTTTTTTTTTTTTAGTGTTTGGAAAACGAACTGTTTCAAAACCGTCCGGAATGTAACGTCTCAAATCAGCAGGCACTTCCCGTTACCTAGCAACCCCAGCAGAACTCCAGCTTGTTACCTAGCAACCCAAGCTGAGATACATTTAAAAAACATTTTATTTGTATAACAGTTTCTAAACACGAAAAATTACAAGTAGAACTCTTAAGTACATCAAACAAAAACATAAAAGAAGAACACTTAAATACATAGTATGTTAAAAAAAATAAAATATAAAAATAAAACAGGACATACAGTAAGTACAAGCTGTAGAATGACTGCTGGGGAAAAAAAAAGTATTTTGTGTTGAAACCACTTTCTGCATTCTTATTGGTTGTGCAGGAGGCTCTATTTCTGCTTTTCAAAGATCTGCAGACTAAAATCTCAATATTTAAGATTGATTTTGTGGCAAAAATGTATCAGACATGTTTTGTATTGCCTATAGAGCGATCCTAACCTGTTCAAGGAAGCATCAGAGGTGACTTTGAAGCTGGAATTCACTTTGGAGGGATTTGTCCTTTAAATGCTGCTGGCGGAGATGATCTGTGTCCTGATTTCTTCTCTAATTCATCGCTGCTTTCTTTAAGCCCTCTGATCTCTCTTCGCACATTTGGCCCATTCAGGCTTTTGTAGCACAAATCTCCTTTTGGTGCTGGACTGAGTTCCAACAAACAATGCCTTACTCTTTGCTACCAGACTACGTGCATTAGCTGATTTTTTTTTTTTTTTTGTCTGAATGGCTGTAAAACGTAACAGGGCTCCAAAAGTCGAGCTCTCCTCGAGCGGCTGCAGGTATCGAGGAGCGCCGTCGACCTCTCATATCAATCACCGTTGCCGTGGGAACGTTGAATAGATGGGAATCAGGAGCAGTACTTTTGAATTAAAGATCTATTTTTTGTTTGTTGCTCTTTTTGCATGAGTGATCTGACAAGATTGTAAATATGAACTGCAAGAAAGAAAAATATTTCTGTGTGTTTTGGTGCTTAAAATCAGAACCTGTCGGTGACCGAGGCAAGTATAAGACTTGATTTTATACCTCATCTCCCATCTTTTAACTGTTTTTTTTCATTGTTTTGTTCTGATTATGAACAAAACTCAGACATGTTGAACTAGTTTTAAAGCTGCTTTGTTTATATAACAAAATATACGTAAGAGGTTATTAATATAAAAGGTACGTGTGAAAAATGAGTAAAAATGGTTTGGCATGTTTATAACTTTAAAACCTTCTCTTTTCTCCCTTAAACCTCCAAGCCTGCCTTCAGAGAGGTTTAAAGCCAGAGAATTAAAGTCCATCGTTTCAATATTTTACTCACCGATCCTATGCAACATTTAATCCAGAAATGAAAACTGAACATATGTTTGTCCCCCAGTTTGAAGATGTTTTGCATGGCACCAGCTTCTACGACAGCGTACTATGACCACAGTAGATAAAAGAAAAGGAGTAAGTTTCTGCCTAACAAAAAACTCTGGAATTAATCTGAGAAATTTTCTAGAAAAATTTGGAAAATTTCTGAGTTTGAAAAATCTAAAATTTGCAGCAACAAAAAAAATCACTAAATTTTTCTAGAAAAAATTTTACAATTTCTGAGTTTCAAGTTGAATAGTTGCAAGAAAAAGAAAAACTCTGAAATTTTGAAATCAATCTCTGAAAATTTCAAAGATTTGTGAGAAAGAGAAATGGAGGTTGCCGTCAGAAGTTTTCTAGAAAAAAATATTTTTTTTTCTAGCAACTTTTTGACCTTTGGAGCTCAAAAATTTCCCTGCAAATATCTCAGTTTCAAGTCAAAATTTTGCAAAGAAAAAAACTATAAAGTTGAGACTGATCTCAGAAATGTTAAAGCAAAACCTTGAAAGTTTAAAGTTAAACGTTTGTAATAAAAATCTCAATTTCTTAGAAAAGTTTTTCTAAACTTTCGAAGCTCAAAAATGTCTTTGCAAATCTGAATTTCATGTCAAAAATGTATAAGAAAAAACTCAAATTTGGAGATTAATTCTGATAAAACTTAGAAAATTTTTTGTTTCAAGTTAAACATTTCCAAGTAAATGAAATTTTTTGATAAGTATCAAAAGTTTTATAGAAAAAAATCCTTCTTATGGAAAATTTCAGGGATTAATCTAAAATTTTAAGTTTTTTTTGGCAGAAATGTGCTTCTCCTTTATGCAGTGGCCCTGATAAACCGTCGTAGTTCTCATTGTCTTTGTGTTTCCCGGTTGCTTTAGTTTTTATCTCGCTGCTCTTGTTGCAAGCACAAAAAGTTCTGCAAGTCCGTGTAAAGCCAGCTGTTAGGTGTGAATGTCTGAAGCCTTTGACTGGTCCATCATTTTATTACTCACAAACTTAATGAATGTTTAGATGTCATAGCCATGTACATTTTTATATGTAAGATAACTTTGTAAATAGCTGTTGATCTTGCAGCATTTGGATGACTTTTTTAGCCGATTTGGTATAATACTTGAAAATTGGTATTTTGTGTACAGTCTCTTTGTGTCAGAGCAGATCGATGCAGTTTGTCATCGCTTGTTTGTCCAGGACTCAGAGAATTGAATCTAATATCGCTGTACTAGTCTTAAGTTATTGTGATTCAATAAATTTATTAATTTATAACTGAATTGTGTTCACTTGTGTTTACGGTCCTGATCTCATCACGATTCACAACATTGGTTTTTTTTTGGTCATGTGATATGATCTTGAACAATCAAATAATAATACAGTCCAGCCCTAGATTAAAAAAGCAAAGACTAAAACAGATTAACTACTGTAATTTCTGAACTTTAGCATTCACATGAATATAATCCACATTAGGGCTGTTGTAAACGAATATTTTAGTAATCGAGTAATCTATCGATTATTCTTACGATTAATCGAGCAATCACATAAGAAATTTGATAAAATAAAATATTGTTAAATGTGGCATAACACCGGTGTTACTATCGGATATCGACATCAGTCCAATTTTTCATATTTGAGCTTCTCTAATAGTTACATTTTTGTAGTTTATAAAATTAACCTGTAACAATAATAGCTCACTTTCTAAGTTAGCCTGAAGAAAAGTTATACAAAAATCTGAAATTATATTCAATTTAATAATAAAGAGGCAGGCTCACAAATACGCTTATAAAAATGTCTATACTCCAATTTTTAGTTTATGTTTTCATCTTCAGTGAGTTTAATAGATGAACTCTCACCTTGCCCCATACCTGTTTGGGAATACGGGAAATGTCGCCTGGGGCGGAGGATAGATTAGAGGTGAATGAACGAATGAACTGAAGGAGGGGAGGAAACAGACCAGGGGACGGACGAACGCAAGTCTGGGGGGCAGTATGTGGGGCCGTTTAGGACAAAATCTATGTTTTGTCTCTCACACACTATTAAAAACTAATACACACACACAAAATATTAAAATTGCACATATATACTATTTAAACGTCACACACATATACAATTTTTGTCACACGCATACACAAAATATTAAAATTGCGCATAAACACTAATAAAATATCACACATGCATACATAAAAGACTAAGATTGCACAAATAAACTAATAAAATATAGACTCACCTTTTGTATGTGTTATCACGGAAGAGGCGGGGCATAACTTGGAGATCAGATCGCGCATGCGTTGATACCACAGTGACGTTAGCTTTAAGTTGGACATTGGAGCTACACGGTGTTAGCTGCTTTTAGCTCAATACTAATCCGATTTTTGAACGCTAATTTCGGCCAGCAGTTCTCTACCGCTCCTTCTTCAAGCACCCGGCGGTTCACTTAGGGCTTACTCCGGCGTAAGAGCTGGAGTAAGCGGCCTTAGAACCGGAATAAGCCCTAAGTGAACCTCCAAGCGCTTGAGGAGGGAGCGGTAGAGAACGTCTGGCCGAAATTAGCGTTCATAAATCGGCTCAACCTTGAGCTAAACGCCGCTTACTCCGGCTCTAACGCCTTACCCCGGTGTCAGAGCCATAAGTGAACCTCCGAGCGCTTGAGGAGGAAGCGGAGCTAACGC
>CAEGAE010024328.1:0-14582 GCA_903067095.1 Girardinus metallicus | reverse complement strand
ACAAACACCCCCAAAACAAAAAAAACAAAAAAAAAAAAAAAAAAGCCCCCCCCCCCCCGATTGCCCCCCCCCCCCCCCCCCCCCCCATCCCCATTAACCCTCATCTTACTCAGTTTCAATATGAGGGGAGGGGAGCTGGATTAGTTATCAACCCTGGAAAGTGTCACATTGCAAAGACTGAGGTTGAATACTTGGGTTACATCATCTGGGGTGGGGTTTCCACCCTCAGGTGAGTAAGGTTGATAACCTTGCCCTTGCTGCTTGTCCTCTTGCTACAACTAAGAAAAAGTTGAGATCTTTTCTAGGGTCAGCTGGCTGGTACCGTCGTTTCATCCCCAACTTTTCCATCAGATCAGCCATTCTTAGTGACTTAACACGCAAATCTTGTCTCAACAAGATTAAATGGTCTCAAGAGTGTGAGGCTGCGTTTGCAGATCTGAAAGACTGTGTAATTAACCTATGTTGCAGTATCCAGACTTTACACACCCATTTACTGTGCAGACCGATGCTTCAGGAGTGGGGCTAGGAGCTGTGTTGTTGCAGGGTGATGGAGGCGACCAAAGACCAGTGCAATACATAAGTCAAAAGCTCTTCCCCAGAGAAATGAGGTACTCTACAATAGAAAAAGAAGCATTGGCAGTAAAATGGGCTCTTGACACTTTAAAGTATTATTTGCTGGGTGCTGAATTTGTGCTTGAGACAGACCATCGAGCTTTACAGTGGATGAACAGAATGAGAGAGACCGATGCAAGAATCACCAGATGGTACCTATCGTTGCAACCTTATCGTTTCAAGATTCAGTATAAAGCTGGAAAGGAGAATGTTGTGGCGGATTTCCTTTCCCGTTCCGATGAAGACTGAGTGACTTAAGGGGGGGGGATGTGACAAAATGGTTCAGATTATGTTCACCACTTGTCCCTTAATCTTAATTCTGGTACACTTACTTTCTATAGTTGGTTATATTGCTTAATTTAAACATTACTTTGCTTCATGTACTATTCTAGGTTTGTTTGTGTTAGCATTATGTTGGAATTTCTATCTATTTATATGTTTAGGTTAAAGCTACTACTTCTTGATTATTGGCTGAATTTGTTTATTTTGTTTCAAAGTATATTCAGGGTATTTGTTTTCCCTTTTATTCACCAATGTTTGTCCCCTGTAGATCTGCAGCAGGGCGGGAGTATGGGAGGGACCGGCCCAGTATTGCCTGCTTAAATGGCTGGATGATGTCATTGATTACCTTGCTGGGTTCCACCAACACAGCAATTTCTTTGGAGTATTGCTGTGTTTGTTTTTCTTTAAAGTAACTTTTGAATTACTTTGTATTACATTATTATTTTGCAGATCATTTTATTATGTAGATGAGTTTTGTAAATTAGATTAATAATTTTATTCTTGTTTCTCTGTTTAGATTTTGGTTATTTTTACCTGTTTAATTGTGGCTTGGTCCACTCAAGTGCAGGTGTGTTGCCAGGTGGCTATAAAAACTGTGAGTTCTTGGAAGCCCAGGAGGAAAAAGGTTTTGTCAGAGTCAAATATAGCAAATCAAAGTCATCAGAAGAATCTGGAACCGGTGGCTGATGCTGTTTTTTTTTTTTTGTTTAATTCACCTTGCTGATTCTTGACCACACTACTTTACAAATGTGCCTGAATCTAATTGCGTACAGTAACTTGGCAGAACTTGCACGATGTATTCAAAGCGTTAGCCGCCAGTTAATGTTTTTTAACATTTATTTTGTAAAACGTAAATGGCAAGTCCGCTCAGAGATCTAGTGGATTGGACGTCACGTGACTTACTGTGCGCCACATGCGCTGTTGCTTTGCATTGTGTTAGGAATATCGGTGGTCGGGAAAATTAAACAAATAATCTGAAAAAAGGGACGCAAAGTTTTGATATTAATTGTCAACACTATGATAGCAAGATAAAGTCTAACATTTCACAGATCAGGGTACTTATTTAATACCTGCTAAAAGGTTATTTTCAAAAAGTACTATTAAACTGACAAGCCTGATCAGGACGTATATCCTAATTTATTGAATAAGACTGAATGGCATTCACATTTAAGTTTTAGCTTTATTTTTAGCACTAAAAAAACAAAAGGCCTTCCAGTAACTGTGGGTACATCAGCGACCCGCTCCTCCTCGTCCCCACCAACTTGCAACACAAAGTTACACCCTTGGCTAAACTTCAACAGACAACTCTCTAATGTCAGCCAACCGCAGCACATGCTAGCACTTCCCTCTTCAGGTTCACGTTCTATCTCACCTGACGAGCTTCAGTTCAATTCTTAAAATCTTCAACTTCCCCTCTATTCAGATTTTTTTTTAAACTGTGCTAATTTTACCCTCTGGCATGACAACCACACTTAAGATTTCAGGGGTCGCTCTTACAATGTGTTAACTACTAAAGCAGTTCAGGAATGACTTTACTGCTCTCTGCTGCCTGATTTCCTAACTGCACATCTGAATATCTCAATCAAATAGTCAAAATGTCGCATTACCGACATGACTTAAGTACTTTCATCTGTAAAGTCACTATAGCAACCTTCACTTCATCACAAGTCCCAAGCTTGTTTTAGAAAATAAGCTGTTGGTAGAGTACATGATGTTGAAATTATCACGAAATAAAAAAAAAACCTCCTGAAACATAACCAAGAAGATGTTGATTTATTTTATAAATATGAATAAAAAATTCATTTCACTTTGAGGTTAAGCATAAGAAAAAGATCACTGAAAATCTGGCTGTTGATTGTGATTAGTTAATTATCAACTTCACTTTGATTTCTTTTTTGCAGTCAGTGAACACATCCCGCTAAAGTGTCATCAGGTCTTACTGATAATAGTCTGGAATCTGCTAATGAGGGAAGAAAAAATAGACATTCAAAAAAGAGAGACAGACAAACCAAGGTGATTTAACAGAGAGTATTAAACACATACAACAGACTAGTGAAAGGTTGTTGTTTTAACATTTTGAATGCTCTTCTAGTGTATAAGTATTGATATTTACGACATGTTTTGCATGCAACAGCAGCAAAACATGAGCTTGCCTGCTTGGTTGAGCTTACGATCGTGTTATATCTGAAATGTGCTGAACTTTGACCGAGGTGCTCTGTGATCTGCTGAGTTACAGGCAAGAGACAGCATGTCTGTGTGGTTCCTTCTGACTGACTGAGAAGAAGGTAAATGTAACATCACAGCTGATAGCAACTGATATTTTGCACACAAAAAACAAATCTACTTAAAAAAACAAAAAGATTTCCTGTATTCATTCAACTTTATTTGGTCAGGAACAAAAAAAATCATCGGGAACACATGTATCCTCCTGAGAACCGAAGAAAAGAAGTGTCTTCCAATTTCCGTATTTATGTGATTTCCAACCTACTTAGGCCAAAATGAACACCTTACCATTTTATTTTATTTTATTTTTTTATTATTTAAATTTCACAGCATGTCCATTGTAGTGGACATCAGGACGATTTCAGTCTAAATTATGACGGAATTAAAAAAATGGAAAAATGTACAGATTAGTGATTAATGAATCACATTAACCAAAGAAGAGGTCAAATTTGAAAAATACATTTGATAACCAGAAGTTTCCATTTGTGGTTGCAGTCTATTGCTTGTTACTTGAAATGAAAACCAAAAATGGCTGCAAACTGCAGGAGTGTCCCCAAACGCTATTGCCCAAGAAATGAAGACTTTATTTATTTTTACTTATTTAATTGTTTATTTTTTTATTTATTTTGAACATGATAGTATAAAATTGCACACATGAACAAGGACTTTCTTCAGAATATCAGCACACATGGCCTATCTCGGCCTTCCCAGAGTCAAAATCTTCTGGACTAAAAAATCAAAAGTGCCAGTTATTAGCAGGAAAATGATGAGGAGTAAGTTCTGCAAACTTCTCAAAGGGTCTTCCAGCAACCGGTACCATTATGATGAACCAAATAATACCAAAGTCACGCCAGTTACCAGAAGATAGGCCACTGTGAACAAAGTGGTTTGGTGATGGCCTCCACCATTTATGGGAAAGATCTAAACAATATTTGCAGTCGATGGTCAAACAAAGAAAAAAAATTGTGTCCAGGATCTTTATGACCAAATGTTGAGCTTTCATCGAATGTCAACCAGAACCAAGAAATGGACATTCCCATCACAAATGCCTGGCCCTAAACAAACATACAAATGAATCCTGGCCCACCTACCACAGCAACTTTCCTGCTCTCTCTCTGGCTCTGATGGTGCGTTCACACCAAACGTGTTTTGAACATCGGGCACATCTGGTTTACATACAAAGTCTATGTGGAGGCGCGTTGAGGGCCGTGGAGGTGCGTTCCGAGCGTCTAGAACCGTTTAGACCATTTTTATGATGTGCCACATAGACTGTGAATGTAAACCAGACGCACCAGACGCTCAAAACGCTTTTGGTATAAAAGCACCAAAACTGCATAAGTGTCAAATTTGAAGCGTCCATTGTGTTTTTGACATACGTAACGCGTTTGGTGTGAACGCACCATGAGTCTGTCTCTTCATCAGATCATCCTGGATCTCATGAAGTTCCCTACAATAGGTTGATACTTAACCTCATCTTCATCTGACAACTCCAGATCTGAATCTCCCTCTGCTATCTTGTGTAGAATCCTGTTTCACTTCTTTCTCCTACAACGATGTGGAGTCATTAAATACACTGAAATGGTCCTGATGTCCACTACAATTGACATTCTTAAAAGGCCTGTTATTTCTAAACAGAAATTATTAAATTGTTTTCACTGGTCAAAGTATTGTTATTGGTATTTAATTAACAAGAATATCAATAATTATTTTGACAAAAATAACAAAAGAAGTTAAATATTTGACTCGTCTACCGTCTTTCCATAAAATGTGGTTGCTGGCAGGTAGGCCATTTTGATTTAGGAAAAAAAGGGACTTCCCGGCATGCAAACCTATCACATGACACATCCCTGGAAAGCCCAGGATGTCCTCTAAAGAGTACTGTAGGGATAGAACGGGAACAAAAAATAAGCTTCAACAAAATGTCCACTATAATGGACAGAAGCGTATGGGCCGGGTCTTAGGAGGATATACTAAACATAGGCCTTGTAGGCACCAGCTAACTTGTGGTCCCTGCTTTGACATTTTTTTAGTAAAATAGCAGTGTAAACACGACTTTTTAGATATTAGTAAAGATGCTATAGATTGGCAAAAGGCTGGAGCAAAAGGTCACACATACATGAAGAACAGAGTACAGATGAATAAATTGCAGCACCGTTTTTGGTTTTGCAAAACGGCTCACATCTGCAACTTGTGAGTATGGAGTTGCAAATCACTTTCTGGATGTTCCACAGTGGCTCTCGAAACTCTTTCTGAAGATGGGAAAGGAACCAGCCAATGTATTGAAATATGCAAATAAAAAGAAATTCAGGTTTTACCAGTTTTTCAGTTTGTTTTTGGGGAGGTTTCTAGGGAAAATTGCATTGAATTTTCCACAACAAAAAGACACTAAAAGTACGATTACTATTTTTTTTTTTTATGTTATACATAATGTTTAAATCCAGTAAAATATATTATATCCATATTCCTTTTAAAAAAAAGTTTTATGGTCTATAAAACAAAAATGAAAGTTGTGAATCTATAAAAATGACGAGAAAAAATTACTTTTGGTAGATATTCATCAAAAATTACAAGTTGTGTTTTTCCAAAAGGTTCCGTAACATTGGCAGTTCTAGGCAAGTCTCAATTAGCTTGACTGAGGTTAAAAAAAATGGAAAACCTGCAGCTCTCTACCTGACTGGGTTCAGTACTGACTCCATAAAAATCTCAATGCATGCTTCAGGGATACGTAAGTTAGCATCGGCAGGTCAAAATTTTACAAAAACCAGAGCTTAGAAAACCAACCACATTATGATTGATGCATCTCCACTTCAAACGGATCAGAATGTGCATGTTTTCTTCATTTGCCTCTGCACAGGTCTCAGAAAGCAAAGAGCAGCACTGCCTGTTTGGTTTAAAACGTTCAGTCACTTCTCGTTGGACTGTCTCACTCTGGAGTAAACTGGTTCCTCCTCTCGGTTCTTCTGTCTTTTCTTTGCGTCCGACTTCAGTTTGAAATCCAGGGCTGCATACTGAACCGCCGTTAAGTCTTCGTCCTGCAACACAAAGCAGATCTAAATAGTGGAGTCTGTCTACAAAAACAGACTTAACTCATTTTTAAAATAGCTAACCTGAGTGTCAGCAGCATTTTCTGGCTCTTGATGTGATCCTTGATGAGAAAATAAGTCATCAAAATGCTGCTAGAAAAACATAAATTGTCTACTAAATATCAACTGGTTGTACCTTCCGAATGATTTAATTTTCTTCTGGAATAACGACAAACAATAAAAGTCAGGATGATGTTCAAGATCAGAGACGCAGCCAGGGATGCAACCCCTCCATGCATCAACGCAGGGTCAAACTGTTTCTCTGAGAAAAAATACACAACACTTTTGCAGATTTAGGGGGAAAAAAAAGCAACAAACTTAAAACCTACCTCCCACATTTAGTCTTGTTCCTGGCCCGAATAAAATCCGTCCACATGAAGCCGCAGCGCAGTGGTATGTCCCGGCATCAGACATGGTCACGTTCCTCTTTGGTAAGCTGTACACACAGCTGTGGACAGCAGGACCGTCCTCTGGGCTCCTCGCACACGGATCGCCGCTCCCAGTCGTTGTGTACAGCGTTCCCAAACCGGATCCCTCCGAGTTCTTCCTGAACCAGTATACGCTGTGGTCTCCATTAACGGTTCCAGTCAGCATGGTGCAGTTCAGAGTCACAGAGCCTCCTGGTTGGGCAGAGATGGAATCCGGCTGGTGGAGGGACGTCTTGCAGCTGGAATCTAAGACAAGATGTTCTAAGGATATCAATAAAAACGGTGAAAATAAGTGCAAAAAGCTTCTAGGAAGCATCAAGTTTCTCTTACTTTTTAGCAATAAAAATGTTCCGTTGTCAAACTCGGTGACGGAGACGCTAGTGTAGCCGCAGTAGTACAGAGCAGAATCAGAATCTTGGACATGGGAGATCTTCAGATCGAAGAGCCCTCCCTCGGTGTGAACTGAAAGTCGCTTATTGTTCTTAAACTGCTTGTGGAAGGTGTAAGAGCCGGCAAGATGTTTGTAAAAAGAAGAAATGATCTGCGGCGACCCTCCTGGCACCTGCTTGTACCAGTTCAGATGGGAGGCACCGGAGGTGTAGAAGCAACGCAGAGTCACATTGTCTCCATAGTCAGCGTAGAGCATGTCCCCATCTGAAACGATAAAGATCGGAGAGTCAAAGTCCGCAGAATGGTTTACGGATACCTTAAAGTGTTGCCGTATTGAGAAGTTAACGTCACGATACAGGAAGTGTGTAAGTGGAGTGACTTACAGGCTTTGCAGAGAGGAACCAGGAGTAAATAAAACCTCAGCATCCTTCACTCTTCACTGCTCAGACTCTTCCAGTGTAATAGCGACTTCAGTAAACGGGTCGAGGACGAGACTTTACATGATCAGCGGAAATGACCTCTATTTGCACTGGCAATGCAATCAGTGTAGGTGCAAAAGGAAGTGAGAAGCTCTAATTTCACTTTTTATCAACTTAATTTTTTTTTCATTTAAAGCTAAGGTATGTAACTTTATTGCAATGTGCTTTTTTACACACTTGTTAAAGCTGTCACCAAGTCAGCTTGTTAAAGCTTTAACAAGCTTTATTCACATAATCTGTGAAAAAAAAATCACTCTCCTTCCTGAGCTGCTATGGTCATCTGAAGAAATTCAACGCTCCCTCTCAAAAACAACCAATCAGAGTCGGGAGGAGGGTCTTAGTGCTGCCAATCAATCTTGTGTATGTGCTGCTCAATGTCCTAATGCCAGAGAAAAAACTTATCGTTATAAGATAACTTTTATCTGCCGTCATCGGTGGCTATGGTAACCAGCCTTAGCATTATTTACAACAGGCTCCACTGACAGGAAGAAGCCATAGCAGAAAGCATTTGACGGAGGAAGTGAACAGTGTGTACACGAGATGATTGACAGTGCTAAGACCCTCCTCTTGTCTCTAATTGGTTGTTTCCAGTTAGTACTGGGAGCACTGGGAGAAGGCAGAGGACCTGTTTTGGCTTGACTTCCATCAATGGTTAAAATAACACATCCTTCTGTTTTTGCTGTTTTTCAGATTTTTTTTGACTCTGATCTTTCAACAAAATTTAAGTATTTAACAAACATTACTTCAGTAAATTTAAAATATGCCATTTTAAATGATATCACTTATTAAGGGAAAAAGCTATCCAAACCCAACTAGCCCCA
This sequence comes from Girardinus metallicus, assembly GCA_903067095.1. NCBI lineage: Eukaryota > Metazoa > Chordata > Actinopteri > Cyprinodontiformes > Poeciliidae > Girardinus > Girardinus metallicus. The sequence goes on along the minus strand of CAEGAE010024328.1, from coordinate 6,264 downwards.
GGTGAAGAAGTAATTGATCCCAAATGTAATTTACCCAACGTTGACGGTCAAAGGGGAACAAAGTGTAAAACCTCTGGTCCACTCTTCACTGCAGAATTATTTCAACCACATTTAATTGTCTATTTAAGGTCTCTTTACACTCTGAATCAGATTTAATCTGGATTTTGAGTAGGCTACACCAAAACCTGTGGTCTACAGCTGCAGGACATAATAATGTCGAAAGGCATGAGAGAAATCACCTGAAATAGAGCAGCCTGAAGGAAAGGTTTTCCAAAAGGAAAAGGATAAACCTAAGAACAGTGGGTTGTGAAATAGCCCCCAAATTGAAATCTTAACTTTCCACCTTTGTTGTTGATCATGGTTCATCCCCACATAGAGAGGAACAACGTAACTTGGACAGAGCTGAACTAGACATTGACCGGCTAGAATGTGATTTGGCAATGGAGAAGGGGCTTTTTTGTGCAAATTGAGAATTTGTTGTGAATTTGTTTGTGTTGCACAAATTCACAACAAAGGTTATGTTAGATTACTGGAGTTTTGATCCTGAAATATGAATTAAGCCAGAACTATTGGACAAGGACTGGACAAAAAGGTTTGGACTGTGGGAGGAAGCCAGAGTCCTGAGATTTAGGATTGTGGAGTTTTTGAAAATTTAAGCAGCAAATCTGGAAGCTAATAAGAAAGTAGTAGCCTTCCTTTTGCTAGTCTTTTATAGTCTCTAATACATTTTCATTTAGAGGCTTTCTCGTCATTAACTGAAATTGACATTGTTCAAAAAAAATAAATTATTACAAAATGTATTTTATACACAATACAAGCTCAATTAAGTGACCCCATTATTTAAAATGTCTTTTTTCAGTAACAGCAACTGTTTCTTGTCATGGTGAAGATTTCTGAAAATAATTGGAACAAAACCTTGACACATTTCTTATATTTCACCACAACAACAAACTTTACATGCTGGCAGTCCTTAAGCAAAACAAGTATTTATATTTAGCTTGTGTGGTTCATCCAGTTTTAATTTTAGTCTTGATGTCTTTTCTTTCTAAAACCAGTGATATTGATTCAGGTTACAAAAATATATCGACTCGGTAAACATACATGTGATCTGCTTTAATGTGTTATGTTGTAGCAGATAACTGACAGCAACTAATTGCAACCTGTGTTACAGACATTCATTGGGTGGCAGAATTTGTGAAATAGGCACAACACATTTGATACTGTTAAACTTTAATGCAGAAGCAAAGCAGAGAAAAGCTCATGGCATCTCAGAAATGATAATGAAGCTACAGAAATTATCCACAAACTACATAAAAGTCAGCTATTGCTATTTTGCAATGTTTATGTAACCAACAGATACATTCAAGCTTAATGTTGACTAATAAAAATAACAAAAACAAAAATGGATAGTCTCAGAATTCATAGAATTAAAAGCACATTTACTGAAATGATAAAAATGTTTTATAACAATTTTCATTCAACCACGACTATCGTCATGTTGCGCTCAGGAAAGGAGTCAAGCTCATTGGTGACCGGATGTATCTGAGCATTACAGCATGTTGTAATGTTGTTTCTTCTTAGTGCAAAGCTGTTAAAGGGTTAATAGGGGAGCGATGTTGTGATGACTTCCTGAAGGCGGAGTTTCGTAAAGAACAGGAGTTTTTAAAGAGAAAGAGGCCCAATTTCAAGGCATTAAATTAGGAAGCAAGATTTTGTTTGAGTCATGTGATAAACATAACATTTTTAGAAGACCTGAAGGAAACATAGTTACTTCTTTATGCTATAAAATGGCACTTTGTGCCTGGAAAACACTGGAGAACTCTGAAAGGAAAAGAACAAAACATGGGGGGAAAAACACAACAACACTAATCTAAGAAAACAAAAACCAAGAAGTGTAAGGATACAAGAATTAACACAAAGAAATGATCTTATCTGGCAAGTCCTTTCAGATCTAATTGAACAACAATCAATCAATAAAAACATTTACTCAAGTTCTGTTAAACACGCATGTTGAAATCAGTTTCATTCTTTATTTTTTTTCATGTTTCCACTTGCATTTTGTTGATTTCTATTTTTAACTGGCGACGAGTCGTAGAGTAGAAAGCATCTTTCAATAATTAGAAGCCACAGATTCTCTATCAGATCTAAGTTGTGATCCTGGCTGGGTCATTTCAAAGTGCAGATGTTAAATCTAGTGAGAACAACATCTGTCAAGGCCTCAAGTAATTCTGCGTTTGACTGTATTTTTTTTTTTTGTTCCATTCTACTACTGAACCCTGTCGTACACACATTCACTCCAGATGGGATCCTTTCTCCTTTGTGGTCTATTGTGCAGCGCAATAGAAGCAGCATAATATGCTTTTTGTGCATCGTAAGCATCCTGGAAGCAAAAGGTTTGTTAGAATTTTACACACAGAAAAACGTACAGTAACTATTATGTTATGTATATGTCATTAAATAGAAAAGGACTGATGAAATAAAAAAAAAAAAATCGCTCACCTTCACATCTGGCTTATGGGATGGCCCTTTTGCAAACTCTGCAGGTAAAAGCAGAAGTTTAGATTTTTTTGTGCGTTTTATTTATTTATTTACATTTTATTCAGAAGAGGATTAATGCCACAAAGAAAATTCTGACTTTAGTCTTTCGAGAAAAAACAATCTAAATTCTGAAATTACTGTCAGAATTTTAGGGAAAAAAGCCAGAATTCTTTTTTTTCTGTGACCCTAATCCTAAACATATATGTTCACATGTGTTTTATTAACAAAGATAAGGTGACAAAGTACAAAAATCAGTTTTCAAACTAATTACCTCTAGAAGCCATCACAGCCATGTCAACAACTGATATCAAGAGTTTCTTATAACTGGCAATAAGTCATTTACATCACTGCGAAGGAATTTTTACCCATTAATTTCGTAAGAACTATATGAATATGTGTACGCCGGAGGATTTTGAAGCAAGAGCATCGAATTAAGGTGAGTGAAATCATAATTTGGAGAATACAGTTTGGGTTTGCTCATGCTATCTTTGTTCAGTGTTGAAACAAGTTTCATAATCTCAAAATCAGTTACTTGAACGTTCGAAGCTCCTTTTCTTATGTATCACACACAGTGAGGCAGCCAGTAAAACACTCAGGAGGGAGGTGAAAGAAAAGGCTCCAGCCCATAAATAAGTCTCTAAGTTGTTGGTATCTGCAGAAACACAGCAACATAAACTTTCTGTTTAAGTTAAAATAGGTAATGTGTGTTTTTGTTTTGTTTTGCATTGCAGCTGCTCACCTTTTAAGTCTAGCTTTGTTCCTTTTCCAAACAGAATGTGTCCACACGAGGCAACTGCACAGTAGTAGGTTCCAGCATGAGAGGCGTCCATTTTGCTAATCGGCAGCTTGTACATGCACCTGTGTGTCCGTGCGCTGGTTTTGTTGTTACACAGCTTGTTCTCACCCCCTTGGCTGTGAATGAGTCCTGGTTCAGAGTCTTCAGAGTTTTTAAACCAGTAAACGCTGTGCTCCCCACCACAGGTCCCAGTTTGTACCGTACAGCTCAGAGTCACAGAGCCTCCGGGCCGGAGGGTCTCCGATGCTGACTGATAAACTGAAGTTTGCGGCGTGGAACCTGTTTGTTCTACATACACCATTGTGCCTTCAGCAAAATCCAGCCGGTATAGGTAACTACTTGCACAGAAGTAAACTGCAGAGTCTGAAATCCTCAGATCTCTTATCTTCAAGTGATTTTTGCCTTTAGTGGGCTCCAGCTCAAAGCGTGGATTGTTTCTGAATTCATCGTGGAAAGTGGCATTCTTATCGTACTTGTAATAGGTGGAAACCAGCCTTGGCTTCTGTCCCAGATTTTGCCTGTACCAGTAGAACCGTGCATCCACAATGTTTTTGAAGAAGCATTGCAGAGTCAAGTTGTCTCCCGCTTTAGCAAACACGAAATGTTTGTCTTGGTGAACAGATAAGATTTTTTGGGTCTTTGTCCGAGCTGTGGTAAAAAAAAAAAAAAAAAAACCCTGACATGACAAACATACGACAACTTGGTACAACGCAACGAAATGTGGAACTTGTACATAGACTCACCCATTGTCCCCAAGAAAAAGAACATCAGATAGACGACAAACCGTTTGCAAATCATGGTGTTTAGATTGCTGTTCTGACTGAGAAGAACCTCGACCCATTTTTTAGTTTTCATAGATAAGGATGTACGGTTTTTGATTGGCCAAGCAGAGGTGACGCAATGTTTGGTATTTCAGAAACTTGGTCACATGTTCATGGTCAGCTTCAGAGCCACATTCTTTCTGTGTCATCCCACTCAAACAATGGCCCTGTGAAACCACTAGTTATATTGTGTATATAGTATACAGTGAACAGCAAACGATTAATTTAAGTTTTCGTATTATTTATTCCATTTACAACTACAAACTTTCGTAGATTTTATTGGGATTTAGTATTGCAAACACAAGGTGCATCACACTGTTGTGTGATGCATCTTGCAGGGCACATCAAATATGTACCGCTTTACCCTAATGTCTGCCATAATACATTGTCAAACCCTTCAAACACCTTCTGGACTATTTCTGATAATATGTAAAGATATATGGATAAAGTTTAAAAGAACGCAATTCAAACTTCTTCACAGGAAATGGTATTACAGTGGGCAAGCAGATATAAGGTGATGCCTCATATTTAAAATATTTAAAAATAAATCTACTCTCCTCTCTGGAATTTCTGGGTCTTAAGCAACACGTCCATCACATGGTGCATCTCCAAGGCAGTAGCATCCAGCTGATTTAAAAAAATACTTATTTTATTTTTTTAATATGATTGAAACCTTTGGGATTGTGATCAACTTACTTTAAATTTTTACATAACTATTATTATTATTATTATTATTACTATTATTATTATGTGTATCAGTGTTTTAGGTCAAATAAAGTATAAACCAAAAAACAATACATTATGTGCTGCTCACTTCTTTAAAAGGAAGTTAAAATCTACTATCACTCATAAGGAATATTTCAGTTGTGTTTGAGATTTGAGGGTACACTCCTATTACCATGGTTACTCAGATTGATGGAAAAGGAAAAAAAAGTGCAGTTTTGCTTCTTTTTATAGTAATAAAAAGCGTTATGGTTCAGAACAGGCATGAAGGAAAAATGGAAAGAGGAGCCCAAATGTGACTTCCAGTAGTTTATTTGATTGAAAATTGACACTTAGATTGATGACAGAAACACTAAATGAAGGTAGAAAGAAAAGCAACTACTGGAAAGACTTATAAATTATTTACATTGTGTAAAAGTTTGTAAAAATTACTGATGAATGATTGAAAGAGAATAAAGTATCTGAGAGCAAGGTGCAGAAGGCATAACACTTCAAATCCATGTAAAATTAGGGTGTTTAAAATATGTAACAATGAAATAGGGTAGATCTCATCAGTGAAGATATTTTACTACATTGAGTCAAAAAAGTCCGTATATCCGTCCATCACCTATACGCACCTGTCCATGGCAACACAGGACTAACAAGTTCAGAGTCACAGAGCCTTCTGGCTCCTGGCTCTCAGACGCCAACTGATGGATCAGAACTTTTACATCGCAGTCGAAGCTTTTTACACTGACGACAGTGCCTTGTGCACAGAAATATGTGGCGGAGTCTGAAATTCTTAGATTTAAAATGATAAGTTGATTTGTCCGGGTCTCCCTTAATCAAAATGAGAATTGTTCTTGAATTCACCATGAAAAATAGTTTCTTTCCCGTAGACATAGAAGTTGGCAATCGGTGTTGGTTTCTGTCCCAGAGTTTGCCTGTACCAGCAGATCTGCTCTTTTCGTTCACGGAAACCGTGCAAAGTCACTTTTCCCCCAGTGGGAGCTGATATGAAGTTGCCGCTTTGACAAACAGGCGGGGTTAAATTCAGATGAATTTTCTGACATGAGATTAAGTCAGTGTCAAATTGTACAATCAATAAAGTTTCTTACGATTCAGTAAAACCATGACAGAAGGTAATGTGGGACATTTAGATGATAGAAATATTTCGTAGACATATTTAGGCACAAAACTCATCCGTGGTGCCCAGGAGCAAAATCGTCGCCCAGACAACTGTTGGGATCCGGGAGGGGTTTTCGTGTTGTATGTGTGGTTTCTTATTTTTTCACCACTAGATGGCGACTGGAGGCTGCCCCTGGAAAGCGTGTCTGTCAACCCCGTTGACACACCTGAAATCAATCAGGGATTCTACCAGAGCTTAAGAAGGCTGACAGCCAACAC
>CAEGAE010024318.1:0-48346 GCA_903067095.1 Girardinus metallicus | reverse complement strand
TATATATATATATATACTGGAACATGGGAGTTTGTGTGGCTTAGAAGACTGAACTGGATTATTTCTGATAGAAAGTTGGCATTAGTCAGTCCAGATGTTGTTTTTGGGGGTTTCACTGAGGGGCTTCTTCTGTCCGTCTCCAGGTCCCTGTGATGCTGAATGCAATGAGAACGGCTGTGAGGGCCCTGGACCGCACCACTGCATCAACTGCCTCCACTACTTCCTCAAGTTCAAGAACAACACCAGGTCCGTCTGATTTAGAATGTTACGAAAATGTTCTTTCTTTCTTTGCTTTGCAAATTATTTTAAAATAATGACGTATTCATATTAATCTACCAGATCTACAAATTGTTTTCAAGAGAAGGAATAGTGGAAAGATTCAAAGAGAACATGGATCCAAAGCTAATTTCACCTCATTGTAAAAGAGAGAAAAGAGATGTTTGGAAAGTATTGAATGAATAAGCATATTTATTAGCATGACAACCAAAATAAACTAGAAATTTGTTCTCACTCTGAACAAATTGTGACACATTTGCCCTCACTTATTAACCCAAGAATATTTTGTCATTAATGTTTGTGGTACAGCCACAGATCTGGAGAGACTGTGATCCGAAACGCTTCAATGTGGGTTTGAACATAAATCTTGGCAGGACTTTGCCATCCTACTTCGGTACTTACAAGTATGCCAAGTTCAAAAAGTGCTTCTTCTTGATTTATGTTTTAATAATTTTTCTTTATCCTCGATTTGCCACTTCATACCTTGACTTTATCAGTTCTGCACAGATATACACATGTTCAAACATATTTTCAGTTTCAAACCGGATCTTATATTTAAATCAGGTTTTTAAACTGGATGTTGGCTTTGATCCCAACTAAAGCATGACGTTTGTCTAAAAATATATTTTTTACTACAGAATGAAAGCATCAAAGTGTTCTTTATGAAGTCATCTTTAATTTAAGACATCTAAGCATTTCAGTTTTTAAATGTGATTGATCTGACAAGTCTTTTATAAAGATGCCAAAAAAAAAAAAAGCAGGAAAACAGCCCTTTGAAGCAGACTGAGCAAATTTCCGACTCTGGTCATGCAATTATTTGTGGAACATACAATAATAAAAGTTTTAAGTTGTACAAGAATTTTAAAGGTAAATGTTTTAAACCCAAACTTCCGGAATGCTATAAAATGATGAGAAAAATATCTGAAAATTTGGTTGTAGAAAAATCTGGAATTTTGAAATAGAAAAACTGTGAAAACCCCTAAACTACAGATAACAAATAGTTAAACAATGAGGTATACAGTGATAAATAAAAATATATATATATTTTAAAAGATTCTTAATTTATTAAGATTGATTGCAGATATTTATGTAATATGTAAATCTAAAATGTGTACAGATCTTTCTGGCCTCTTGACCATAGAAAATGTAAAATAGTTATTTCTTTACACATTTCAAAATCCACAGTTTCCCCCTGTACTGTCATGCTTGCTCTATTTTTCAGAAATTCCCTGTTAACTCATTTTCACCTTAAAGAGAAACTTTGTTGCGTTTTATGGGGATTACATGTGGTAGATTTATACAAAGAAGTCCTTAATTAGGTCCTGAGTAAAGGATTTTTCCTAAATATAAATATGAAAAGTTTACAGTTGTAACACGATAAAAGCAAAACGTTATTGAGACTTTTAGAAGGCACTGTATCTGTGCCTAACAGGAGAAGAGTTATTTTTTGTTATTATCTTATGTTTTATTTTCATAAAACATCCTTAGTGCACACATCACATATTTTGTAGTTAATTTATATGTAGAATTGAAGCCAATAGTTGTGTAACTCTAAGGCCTAATAAATTTTTCTCTGTTTGTCTTTCTTCTGTTCTAGTTATCTAGTTTCCTCAGGAAATGTTGATCCAGCTTTAAATTTTGCCTCCAACATTACTGATAAGTTGTGACTTTATCTACATTGTCTCATCATAAATAACTTGTCATAAGTGTGACATAAGGACTCCTGCCTGTTTCCACAGTTTGACACTTTAATTGTCTTTATTGTGTCACGGTGGCTGTAGAGACGTTTATTCCTGTCGCACTGTTTTAGTTTGTCACTTCTTGCTCTAAATTGTAAATCATGAACATAATTTGTGAGTGTGGGCTGTAAACATGCAGATGTGAGGATTTTCTTGTGTTACTCGAATCCCATTAGGATGAAAGTCTGTGGTAGCCGCCTTTGTGTTGGTGCTCCTCAGTGCAGATAAAAGGCAAAGCAATGCAGGTGAATGAAAACGCTGAAAGCTTAGCTGAAGCTTAACATCAGCCCACTTTAGAGGTGTGCTGGCCTTTTCTGCCCCCACAGGGAGGAATTGATGAATGGAGATTGGAGGGGAGTGATGGCAGGAAAGGGCAGGATGTTCAGATAATTACAACAACACACGCCTTAGATGGTCTCTGTTTATTGAAAGGTGCTGGGCTCTTTGATTAGAAGTTTTCCCTTTTTTAGAAACATCTGACAATTTCAAAGAAAAGAATGAATTATCTGGTTTCTCTTTTCTAGTTCACAATCCCACTAAATATCTTTATCTGCATGTGCGTGTGAACTTAAAATCATGCACTTCTTATTGTCCTGTGGGACTTTTTTTGTTTTTATCGGAAAGAAAAACGTGATGCATGAATGTTTAAATCTTTAAGAGGTTTGCGTGATTGTCTGACATTGATGTTCCACTAAAGTGATGTAATCTCTAAATCTTAGAAAGTGAATCTAGTTGACTTTGATTAAAAAGGATAAATTATAGTTGGATTAGGATAGCATGCGCTACAAGTCGTCTGTCGGCTTCAGCTTGACGAGGAAGCGGGGTCTAACAGTACGGCACGATTGCAGCCAGCGTGTGCTTTCACACATAGATTCAGTGTCTGACATGTTCCATATGTGTTTTTTGGCAGAGGTTTCTGCAGAGTGTGACTAAGGCTTGAACTGTGTGTGTGTTCTGTGCTGCTGAGGACTTCAGAGGTCTCTCCACCTAAGGAAAGGAGCCTCTGGGTGACGAGGCGGGCTGAAGTAATCCAGCAGATGTTCACCTGCACGCACACAAACTGGCCCATTATACCTCCACATCTGTCTGCCCCAACTCAGTGAAATATGATTATTTCTGGTTCAATTTAACACATTTAGAGCTTATGTTTGCCACATTATTTGTAGGATGTGGCTGAACAATGTGATCCTGTTAATATACCATTAAACTGTGTGATAGTGTTCATTATACATTTATGAGCTTTAACTCCTGTTTTAGATTTTAATGGAATCTAAACCAGAATATTTTATTACATGCAATTAAAACCAGATGTTTACATTCACTTTAGAATAAAACACAATCTTTTTTACAGTCTGACAATGACTTCTTAGTTTTCTGTTAGAATTACCAAGTGGTGTTTTGTTTTGCCAAATGCGTGAATAAGAGATTCTTTTGGAGTGGGATAATTTTTTTTCCCTCTCTTCTAAGTCAGACTTTTACATACACCAGGCTTACTGTGCCTTAAAACAATGTGGAAAACATCATATGATAGTGATGTTATGGCTTTTTTTACATGTGAGATATTTTAATTCAGAGCATTTGAGTTAATTGGACGAACACCTGTGAATGTAGTTTAGGGCAGCACCTCAAACAAACTACTCCTTTGTGTGACTGTATGGAAAAATCGAGGGAAAATGAGATTCCAGATGACTGAATGTTCCTCATTTAACTACTTTAATCAATTATTTGCGAGTACTAAAGTGCTGTACTTGAGTGAGTACATCAGGAGGCAGACTTCTTGTTACAGTGTGTCTGTTAGTCTTTGAAAAACGTGCATATATGTACAGTTCAATTAGAAAAGAAGCGGCTGCTCCAAACACAACATAAAAATGTCCAGATTATGATGAAGTTGCATTTGAGGACAAAGACACATTTTTTGAGACACGTTTTATGAGGTTTTATATTTGACAGTAATGGCTGTTTACATTTGGATGAAGAAATATTAATCTTGCAAACCCTTAGAACATCATCCCAAGTGATCTCATTGCACAGTGGTGGCACTATCATGCTGTGGGAGTGTTTTGCTGCAGAAAAACACTAAACAAAATAATGATGAAAATATAACATGTGGATATATTAAAGCAACACTTTGTTAAAGTTTGTCCAAAAATGAATCTGTAAAACGGACATTGACTCTAAACAAGCCATTAAACGAAGTAAAAACGTCTTGAGGACAAGAATGAAACGTTTTGGAATCGCAAAGCTCAGGTCTCAGTCACTTAGAAAAGTTGCTGGAATTTTGCTGGAAATGGGGATAATTTTGGTAATCCTAGCTGAACTAAATTAGCCTAATTTAATGTCAGGCAGGGAGGAGAGAAAACATTTTATTTAACTCTTTATGCATATAAATATTTCTGAGTTCTTCAACCTCTTTCTCACCTGGTTTCCCTCCTCTGCTCCCGTCTCGCCCCAGGATGTGCGTCTCTGAGTGCCCCAGTGGATTTTTCCGTGACGACAGGAAGCGCTGCAAGAAATGCTCCTCCATGTGCGAGACGTGTGTCGGCAGTCGGAGCGACCAGTGCATCTCATGCAGGACGGGTTACCACCTGATCGAGGGCTCCAACACGTGTGCTGCCAGCTGTGCTGATGGCTTCTACCTTGATAGTGGTGCGCCTTTTTCTTCCTGCCTTAGCAAATGAGTAGATGGAGCGCCACATGTGGCAGACCAGTGGTACAGCAGGCTGCAGTATTCTGAATAATATGATGTCTTCCCCTTCTCTCTCTGCTCTTCTTTTTGTTGAGCTGCTGTTAAATAAAGATCACTAGTTCCATAAAAACATTTAAGAAATGAGTAGGTATGTTGGCAGTGAAGTGTTTGTTTCCAAACAAATTGTTGGGGTCAGATTGGACCAATCAACACACAGCCAGATAACTCCTCTCTTGTTAATTGTTCAGCCAGAATCCTGTTCTCTCTATTGATCGTTTGTAAGCTCAGGGCCCCTGAGATAAAAGCATGGTGGAAGGTATCGCACTGTGGAAACGGTTTTCCAGAGATGGCGAAGCAAAGTAGACTTTTAGAAACATCTGTCTACCACCTGCCTTACAAAAAAAAAGTACTCTGCAAAACTGTTTTTCTACTCCTGGGCTCACAGTGATGCCGTTTTACCCTTGATGTAATGTCTAGCCGTTTGTTTATTTTCCTGCACTTGCTGAATCCAATTAGGGAAAAGAAGAAAAAGCATGTGGTAGTAAGATGTTTTACTATAAAATAACTAAACTAAAATGAAACAGACCTACAGGATTGCCTTTAGATTTTGATCAGGGTCTTTTCTGTGCATTGAGTGTTCCAAATCTATTCATTTACATTATAATGTAAACACTGAAAGGATCTACTGATTGATTTGCCTTATGTTTGAGACATATGCCAGTCTTGAAAGTAGATCAGGTACAAAAGACTAAAGCTATGTAAATGACCTTTTTTTCGTGTAACTCTTCTAATTATAAGTGTGTGTTTGCAGCCAGGTTAGCGTAAATCCTGGCTGCAGATCTGAAATGATCTGATCCAAATCCCATCGTTATTCCACCAGGCCAAGTTGAAGTGGATGCTGTTTCCTTTGAATCGGTGCCACAATTTAATGTTTGGTTTTCAAATGAGCAAACTAGTTTCCTTTTTTATCACTCTGGCAGCAAAACGAGGTGAATTCCTCCTCCATCCATCACATCGACAGATCCATTATTTTAATGTTTTTCCTTCTAAAGAACTCTAAGTGACGATAAAGTTAGATAAGCAAACTATCTAATAAAGGAACATGCAAATGTTCCTTTATTGTATTATAAACTTAATTACAAACAGGGTTTCTGCGCAGTTCCAAGTTTTATTCTAGTCATTTGGAGATCTGGGTGAAAACAGAAAATGGACTTTAAAAAAAAAGTATTTTAAGCTTATCCCATTTTCTAAAAGTTGTGTATATCCATGCATTCACGAATTCTTCCATCTATTCACCCGTTGTTTATCAATCATTCGATGCATTTGCTATCCATCCAACCGTTTATCCATCTGTGTGTCCACACATCCATCCATTCATCCATCCATCCATCCATCCAACCAACCAACTGTTTATCCATCCATCCATCCATCCACCCATCCATCCAACTGTTTATCCATCAGTGTGTCCGTCCGTCTGTCCGTTTGTTTTTCTTTGGTTCCTCCTGACTCGATGATGTTTTTGCAAGTTCCATATTTAAAATACTGATGTTAAATTTATATACATATTGTTTTTGGCATTCTGAAAGGAAAATATGTAGGAGTCGGAGACTTTCCTGTTTCTCAACTTATATTTCTTTCTTTTTCTCTCTTCTTTGGTAGCTGAGGATTGGGTGAAAGTGTGGCGTATTCTCTTATAGTATTTGCAGAAGTACTTCCTACATTTTCCAAAAACTGTGAAAAAATATGTTCTGTTCACTAGACATGTCAGTTTTCAAGTTTTGATATTTATGTTATTCTTGTGTTTTTAACACGTTGATGTTTTCTAGCAATCCTTTCTAGCACATGTCATGAATCCTCTTGTTTTTATGACTTTTCAACCTACACTTATCACCAAATGTATGCAGGAACACCGTTTACAGGTCAGCCCCTAATTATGATGCGGTCACTGTGTGTCTTACAGATTCCAACATTTGCAGAAGATGTCAGGAGAACTGTAAGAGGTGTTCAGCCTCCAATATCTGCACCGAGTGTAAACCTGGGATGAGGTAAGCAAAGAAAACCTGAGACTGGCAATATATTAAATCACATTAACTTATATTATAACTTCTTGTAAATACAGGAGACAGGGCAGTGTTACAGTTCCATATTTGTTTTAACTCTTTTATAAAGATAATATGATGAGACGCACATCATATGTCAAAACTGTTGCTCTTTATGTCAGACAAACATTTGAGTATTTCTTTTCACCTTCATTTATTGCAATGCCGGTTTTGGTTTTTGCCTACATCACAGCATTGTAATCATTTAAATACACACAGAAAAGCTTTTAGATCACTTTGTTTTAGGAATTTTAATGTGAATATTTTCTCTCCTTTACATATTCACGCCTGTTGTTTGGCCTCTGGCACACTGAAATAACTGCAAATATATTTGCAAGAAGGAGAAAAATGTATAGTACATTTTCCAAAATCATCCAGACACTGGAAGTATTCCAAGTGGAAAAATATCCTTAGGAATTTTGGAAATTTATCGGAATCTTCTGAAAATTGGGAGTAATTTGTTATGTGGCCTAAACACCTCTGCAGAAAGCAATGTGCTGTTTATTTGTTGTTGAGTCAAGTCAAATCAAGTGTACTTTATTGTCAAAAAATCTATGTAACAGGGTTAATGCAGAAGTTTGAAATTGCGTTTCACCTGTCTCCAATGTGCAGTAAAACTAAACATATAAACATATAAATAAGACATTGACAGTAACCCCCTTCACCCCCCCCACACACACAATGTGCTGTAAAAACTAACATACTGATACATGAGTTTACATTCTCTCTTTGACACATTCATTCACAATACACACACACACACGCCTACACACGTGCAATAAACACACACACACACTGCAATACACTGTGCAATGAGAAGACAATAAGGCAATAAGAAGGATATATAGATGGACAATAATACACAACATACACACACACACATAGCAGCAGAAGTGCAATCAGTGGACATAAAGGTAATGTGAGGTAATGTAGGTGCTGTATACAAGGGGCAAAAAGTAAAGTACAAAGAGTAAAGAAATGTTTATAAAATGTTCTCCAGTGTCCTTGAAATGTCATTTAGTTTTCTTCAATGTGTTGATGAGTCTAATGTGGAAAGAAGCTGTTTTGCAGTCTGCTTGTGTGACCCTGCAAGCTGCTGTAGCGCTTCCCTGATGGTAGTAGATATAGAATTGGAAGAACCAAGTGTAACTACATAAAATCTGGTTGTTTTTTGTCAAACCTATGCTGAATTATGCTCTCACCAACTGCATTTAAAACCCACTTGAAGAACTGTATTTTATAGTCCCCATTTTTTGCTACTTATTTTAATGTATTCCTCTGAGTTGTCCATGGAAAGTTTGCAACCTTGAAATTTGCTCAAATTTTGCAACCGAAGCTGCAAAACCTGAGAGCTTTGGCACAGTGTTAGGGTGTCTCGACCCAGATACTGAACAGAGTCGTTTAGCCTTAGCATATTAAAAATCATTAGTTTGAACTGTATCACATCAGACAACTCTGCTCATTTAACTAAGTAAAACCTTTACTGTCTCATTCAGTTATGTAGTCATATTTGCATTCAAGCAATACGGAGCATTTTAAACTTGATGGGATTCAAGTGTTTGTCGAGAAAAAAAATAAAAGCATTGATTAGAAATGTTGAGTCTCCAATACAACAAGCTTTTGCAACAGAGATAGCAAAATAGATTTTGTCTATTTCAGGTTAATTTTCTACAGAAAGCTTTTGTTTGGTTTTGCAACACGAAATAATCAATCTTGTTTCCCTGAAAATCTTTTTTTTTTTTTTTTTTTTTTTATTAATGTAAGTTTTTGATGAGCTGTTCTGGGTTAAATGTTTTTCTTTAAAGAAACTTTAATCTTGTGTGTTTTCTAAATTTTCCATTTCATTTTGTTTGGCCCCTTCCAGAGAGGATATCATGATTTAAAGTGGTGACATTCCTCGGAGGTCATGAGGGAAACTCCTGAGAAGCGTTTAAAACACATTGCAGTCTGGAAGTCTCAAACCCAACTTTTAAGTGTTCAGTGTAGCCAGAGGTGGAGGTGGAGACACTCGGAGGCCGTAATTTCCTCGGAACGGCTTTGAGATCACAGTTAAAAAACAAAAAAAAGAAAAAAGAAAGGACTTTGTACACACACATGCACATGCCCAGCTTCCCCTCCTCCATTTAGTCTTGTTAAGAGCCAGGGAGGAAGAGGGGACCAGATTGTTTCTGGGAAATTTTTGCTAACGCTTTCCAGCTGTTTTTCAGCTCAGTGCAGCAGACGCACCAACCTGTCCTCACTGTGACTTCACAAAAACGGACTTTATAACCTCCAAACCTCCTTCCTAGCTGACCTCTATCCATACATCTGGCCCAAAGGCCAAAGCCACTTGTAGCGTGTCAAAACAGGCTGATTTATGTTGGTCCAGAACATGCAGCAAATATTCTGCTGCTCTTCTGTGCGCCACCCAGGACGATGATAGAGTTATAAACTGATTTTTTTATTCATTCTTTCAGTCTCCAAGGACATAAATGCCAGATGACCTGTAACCCTGGAACCTATTTCAACGGCCACAGGAGGACATGCGAGCTTTGTCATCGTGCCTGTGCCACCTGTGCAGGTAGAAAGTCCAAGATTTAAAAAAACACAGCTACTTAGACCTCAGTAGCATATTTTGTTTTAAAATAATGATGCATTTTTTAGGTACAGGTATAGAAGCGTGTACTAAGTGTGCAGATGACTACTTTCTGGAGGACTGGCGATGCGTGTTAACATGCAGCTCTGGCTACTACCTGTCAGAGCTGACCTCAGACAACGGCCAGGTGCAGCGGTTCTGTAAGAAGTGAGTCTGCTCGTCAAACATCTCTACGTAATACTGACAAAAGGCAAAAATAAGCTCAGGAAGAAACTCTATGAACGTGAAGTCAAAGTATTTCTAAAACCTCACAATCACACATGCCGAAGGAAACTGAGGATGAGGAAAGAAATAAATAAAAACTGAATAACAGAGTTAGAAACTGAATATTGCATCACCCAAAAAATGTCACAGCTTAACATAAAATCACTGAACTAGGAGTACTTTCTATGGAAATAAACCCAACTGCGCCAGTTTTAATTTTCATTGCTTTCAGAGTTGGGGTTGCTCACTGGGAAAACATTAAATATTTGATAATGATGGGAAGTGTCAAAGTAACAAAACTCACAATAAATAAAGAAAAAAAAATTAAAAAGTGTTGATTTGTCTTTGCTTTGGGTTTATAGCAAACATAAACTCCAGATAATAGTCTATCCAGCTACTGGAAAAGAAAAATAAAATCATTATTTCCATCTCAACTTCAAGGTTTTATTGAGACTTAGCTATTGTTTCTTACTGACTTGACCATCTTAGCACTTTTTTACCTTCTACAGCTTTTTATGCTGAATTAAACAAATCACCAAATATATTACAGACAGCCTGGATGTGCGGCACTGCAATAGTTCTATAATATTTTTTTCACTTCTTTGATACTGTAACAGTAGTAAAATAATATTTTGCTGCACTAATCAGAGTCTAGCAGCAAATATTCATTTTGAACTTTTTTCTTTTCAAAATAGTTTGTATTAAATTGTTCCACCTTTACCCATTAAATACAAAAGGGTCTTTTAAAGATTGAGATGTATTTGTTTTTATTTTTAAGTTATTTTTATTAATGCCATAAATAGCTCAACTCCTCACCATACATGGTAAGCATTGTATTTTATTATTCTTTTATAGAAAAAAAGTAGTTTCATTCATTTTGTGGATGGTCATTAAAAACTCGACATTAATATAAATAAAGTAAAAATATTTTTAAGAGACAAAAAAACATAAATAGAAATTAAATTGCTGTATTATTGCACTAAAAAAAATATGTGTGTCGTTTTTGTTTTTTTTTAAAAGCTAATGTTTTGGAATTTCAACAACATAAAGCACCAAAGATCTGGAAGTATAATTAAATATTCTTTATGTCTTTATGCTGCTTGGATAAGCCTTAAATGGGGAGATCAAAGACTAATTTGCTGTTTGGAGAATATTTTCCTGTAAGGATTAATGGCATAAAGTGTGATTACATTTAAAACTTTTCTCTTCTGCAGTTTATGCAAACAATCTACACTGTAGCACCATGTGTCTAATGTAGTTTAATAAAACTGATAATGTTTATTTTTCTGCTGCCACTTTTAAGTAATGCTCAGACGTATAAAGGGGAAGTAAGAATAAACCATAAACATCCTCTATTAATGCTTTTTATTTTATGATCAGTTTTTTTGCAAGCCAAACCTCGCCGCAGAATCGTACATGTATGCTTTCGCTCGTTGTTATGCATTCCTTGTATTTTGCTCTCACACCTTGAATTATTTATTGCTCACCCGACCTTTTACCCTCTTCAGTTCTTTCATTCTTTTTCAGCCCCTCTCCTATCAGGAAGACCATTTTTATAGATGTTTTTCCTATTTTCATTATTCCAGCTGGGCAAGGGTTTTGTTGTGATCAAGATGATGTTCAGAGTCTTTATCTGACTTTCTCTTATTTGTGGATTTTTTTTTAATTAAAGTTATGATTTTCTTAAATCCCATATTGTGTTGTCAGCTATTTGAAACTTTCAGGAAACATATTCTTGTTACTTTTGTTATAATTTTCTGATTATTGCCTTGTTTAATTTTATTTGAACCGTATCAATATAAAGAAAGTCTAATAATTAATGATAGTTTAGTAACGTAATTCTGCATTTAACCCTGGCCAGATGTGATAGTAGCTGCTTCGAGTGCCTGGGACCCGGGGAACTAAACTGCAGCAGCTGCAACAGCGGCTACAACTTGGAGGCAGGAACCTGCGTGGTTAGCACAGTCTGCAAAGATGGTGAGTTGTCAGCTTTCTTATTAGCTAAATGGTCTTAATGTGTGTGTGCGTTTTCACTATTAGCCGTAACATGCAAATAATTAGCGGAATTCATAGGATAGATTTTCATTATACAAGCATTTAGCATAAAAACGGGATTGTTCTAGAAATGGGAAATGTGGGATAAATTTTAGATGACAAAATAAACTAAAACCCAATTTTAACAGGAGAATAAATGAACAATAGTTTTGCAATGCATGGCAAAACTTGTGGCCTTTTGATAACATTTTGAGCTTTTTACTAACATCTTTGCTAACTGTCGTAGCTCCATAGCAAGCGGCCAGTCTGTCTTTGCTTTCATGCTCTGGTGTATGTGTTGCTTTTTAACAGTTTATGTCCATAAAACATCATTTCTCTGGAAACACCTCACTGACAAGATCTCCATCTCTTAAAAAAAAAAAAAAAAAAAAAAAAAAAAGCACTTTTTTCAAGTTTGTCTGCACTGACCTGAAGTCTACTTCATAACGTCTGTTTTCCCGCATTCATCTTTTTTCTTGGACATTCAGTTTTTTTCTCCTCTCTGCACTGTATGCTCTCTTTTCCCCTAAAACTGTGCATGTTGTGTCTATGATTCTTTAGACATAAATAGTTTTGACTAACTCACTGACCTCTCAGTTTGATGATGCGATTTTCTGCTTAGGCAAGAATGTTCCAGCTGATCTGAAAACACACTCGTGTGATGAGATAAAGCTCTGAAACGTGGCTTTGCTGCGTCACCTTTATGTTGATGATGATCTGTATTACTTAAAGTGCACCCTCAGTCTGTCTTTGTAAATCAAAAGTCTCATTTTGATGATGGTTTATCTGCAGCTTTAAAATTAGAATGCTTTTATTAAAAGCCGGTGTACAGATGGAGGGTTCACTATAAGTTCTCTTGTTTGAAAAAATGAAATGAATATATTTTTTGGGGAAAAAAAAAATCATTATTTTACTAATTGTGTGACACTTTTTTTCCCCTCTTTTTCTCTCTTCTTTCCCCCAAATCCATTTTCTGATCCCCTGACATCACTCCGCTGGACCACAATCCTTTTCCACCTCGATGAACATCCCTGTGATTGGATGAAAAAAAAAAAAAAAAAAAAAACCTCCTTCCTGTCACCTGAACCTTCTCCTGACCAATCATGCATCTCTGCTTGTCGTTTTTAATGGTTCTTCCGTGTGTGTGTGTTTCTCTGTAATGTTTCGCCCCCTCTCCCCCTGTCCCTCCTGCTGCATCTCCTCTTCCTGGTCTGTGGAAAGCAAATGAAGAATCTTGGGCGGAAGGCGGTTTCTGCGTGCTCGTTAAAAAGAACAATCTCTGCCAGAGGAGAGTGCTGCAGCAGCTGTGCTGCAGAACGTGCTCGCTAAAGGGGTGACGGGACGCCGCCACCGGGCGCGAGAGGGAGCGCACGAAGGGGTGGGGGGGCACGGGGGCCAACCCTCTCCTTCTTTAACCCCCCCTCCTCCCTCTACCTGCCTGAGTATTCACAGTCACATAATTTATAAGAAAATCTGTGCCTCTTTAAAGGACGCATCGGAGGTGCGATGACAGGACTACAACAAACCTACCTTTTTTCAGTACTGGGACAAACACGTGGTCAGGGTGTGAAACGACTGGGACTTACTTCAAGAAAAATGAGCTATTGAAAACAACAACAACAAGAAAAAAAAAAGCAAACAAACATAAGAAAATAAAGGTGTTGGTATTTTGTGACCAAAGCATTGATGCCAAAATAATTGAACCTTCTTTGTATTTGTTGCCAGTGTACAGAGCATAGTTAAAAACAGGAGCCTCTCAGCCTGCAAATCTCTCAATACGTCTGTGTGCATTTTTTTGTTTTGGCCCCTCTTTCTCATCTCCTTCCAGTGCTAATGACCAACAGATGGAGAAAGTGAGCATACAGTAGGAAATGCCATGGTTTTCTGCCTGTAAATATACGTCAAAGAAGGCGAGGATTAAAAAAAAACTACGTAGCTCATAATGTGAAAATAATGCGTGTCTGGGCTGATTCTGGCTGCTTGAGGGAAGAGAAGACAAATTCACACTTTAGTACTTACCACACACACGCAGCACACGGATGCACATTTATATATACATATATAAATACATAAATATCTATATTTATATATGTATATCCACACCACACACATGCACCTTTAAGCATAAGCGCAGACACATTAATCAGCCACTACTTGAAGTTACAGACTTCGGCGTACGCCAAGACTGATGCACATTACTGAGCAGAACCAACTCTTTTCGTTTACTTCAAGCATCCATCTGCCCCTCTGAGTAGTGTGTATGTGGGTGTGTTTATCTTTATTGCGGTGTCCAGGAGATTGCCATTAATTCTTGATGTAAGCCCAGACGGCATTGATTCATTCAAGAGTCGATAGTCATTCTTTCCAGATCGTTCTGCAGGGAGGGGAGCTCCGCAGTAAGTTATAATGAATTTGCGGTACTAGGGATGTACCGATGCCACGTTTTCGCACGTGTGACGAAGATTCATGGCCCAAAAACTGAGGACCAAGTTTATCCACTGCAGTGACTTCACACTTCAAAGCTTCTTCCTTTACTTTGTTGGATAAGAAAACTGCAATATCTGTCAGACTTGTTACTAGGGTCTGAAATTCATTGAAATGTTGGTTACCTTTTTCCACATGCCCTGTATGACACAGCTTAAGGGAACTATTGTCCAGTAATGATATTGTATCTGTATCGGTGCATCCCTATATGTTACTGTTCTCAAATAAAATAGAGTTTTAGAAGTTTCTGCTCTCTTTATTCTGTTACAATGACAATGCACATGAACTGAACTTCTCTGACAGTTTGGACATAATATATTCATTTAATGCTGTTTGCATCTGCAGATAAAGCTCACTGAGAGGCAGTTGGATGGGAAACGGCCGTCTCGCATTTCTATCCTTATTTTCTCAATTTTAGACAAATTGAGTTTTGTTAAGCTAAAGGTATAATCACACATTTGATTTTCTTTATTTTTCTCTAAAGCTGTCAGTGTCATAACTCAAAACTGTGTCAAAAACTCACGTAGTTAAAAGAAAAAAAAGTTTCAGCGATGAGCCCAATAGACGTCAGAGAGCTGCGCTCCCCTGCTGTCCGTCTTTGAGCTTTACCTGATGGAGCTCGTAAATTATTCCAGAAATGCTGGCTTTTAACATTGAATAAGAATAATAATAAAATAAACAAAACGCAAATAAACCTAAAAGGAAAAAAAAAAAAAACTCTGAATGGTACTTCTTGGTGGGTGTTGATGCCTGCAGCCTGAAGCATTTACAGTATTAGATGAATTGTTGTACTGTGGACTGGTAATGGTTGTTGGTGATTTGTAATAAAGAAAGTCCCCTGTCTGGGTTAAAAGAAGCTTAATCTTGGTCATTGTTTAAGATGACTTTTGATTGCGTGTGTGTGTGTGATAGTAGACGCACACATAAGGCCCCTCATATAAAATTTGTTTTTATTGTGTACTTGTGACATATCTGTGACAATGCATTATTAATGTTACTCAAAGTCCTAGTTTTGAAAATCTTTTTTTATTACTTTTACTTATGTGTTCTTATTAAAATGTTTAATCTGTTTACGGTTCTGTTGTCTTCTCAGTTTTCTTTTATTCACATTTTTTTAAACCATGAAATTATTACTACATCGTGAATTTTTTTTTTTTTTTTTTTAAAAGAAAGATCTGGAAATCTGCTTTCACTCTACACTGAGCTACATTATAAAAAGTGATACATTTTCATCAGTCAAGCTGATTTAATAAAGATTCCACATCCTTGAGGCTGATATTAATATATGCAACATAAATACTCAAACACTTTTCTCACTATCTGACAGTGGTTTTTATTCATTTAAATGTAGAGGTTTACATACTTTTTCTCAACATTTGGTAGTTTTCTTTTTGGACTTGACTTGATTCTAAGCATTTTGGTTTTCCTTCCTCACTGGACTTCTGGTCCATTCCTCCTGACAGAGATGATGTAACTCATCTTACTCTCATGCACCTTTTCAGATCTGCCCACGACTTTTCATTGCTTTGTGACAGCCTTTCCAAAAGATTGACTTTCTTATCCTTAAGCCACTTTATAATAAACGCACTTATATGCTTGTGGTCTTCATCCATTTTGAAGGCTCATTTGTGTCCAATCTCTACCTTCTTGGCTGATAAACTGAGATGTTGCTCCGATGTTTCCACATTTTTATCCTTGCATCCTAAGTTTACTTTAAAGTTAGGATGCAAAAATCTGCCTCTCTTTCCTCCAAATGTGGTCATTATGTCTAATCCTCACCAAATACAACAGTAATATAGAATGTTCAGTCTTGGTAAAATGGAAATAAATTGTTTATGAATTTTATTGGCTTTATTGATAAAAGTTGCATCGGGATGTGACATGTCTGGAATCTTTAATCACATCAAACTTGTTTGATGTGATTCTGAAACTACGGTTTCAGAAAAACCGTAGTTTTTCTGAAACTACGGTTTCTGACGGCGGATCCTCTGGGAATTGTTAAATATAAACTCACTTTTCATCAATCATGACTTCAAGGCATACACATTGATGTAGTGGGTTTGGATTTGATGCATAGTAAACAGATTTCCCCTTATTGCTGATTCCTAAATGTTTGCTCAAAAACAAGCCATGTAAGTACAGTAATTATAACGGGTATCAGAATATAAATTTCCTAAATGCTTTTCTTAAACTTTAAACCTCTGAGATAAAATATTAATGGTATTAACATGATTTTAATGCAAGTTCCAGAGCAACAAGACTGGGACATTGTGTGAAATACACTGACTGCCTTGTAAAGATAATATTACCCCTTCAAGTTTCTTTCTTTGGCAATTACAGCAACAAATTACAATCCACTTTATTAGGATTTTTAAAACACTTAATGGTACGTAATTGTGAAGTGGTAAAAATGACACACGGCTTTCAAAATTCCTCATGGCTGTAAATCTAAAAAGTGTGACATTGTGTTAAGACCTCGAAGGATCTTAGCTTCCTCCTGAAGTACATCCTGATCTGTCCTTTCCGTCTGTTGGCCAGATGAAAACTGAGTTATTTATTTTCCTCAGCCACCTCCACTCCTTCTCCCATGATGGAAATAGAGTTTGATCTAACCCTGTTTCTCTAGAAACCTACAATTATCTCCTTTGTTTTGTTCTCATTGAAGATGACATGATTGTTTCCACACCATGCCACAAAATCTGCAGCGATAACTGCATTGAAAGGTGGTTCTATAAAGAGAGATGAATACAAATACACACATCAGTTTTCCTAATTGAATTTGTAAAACAACTATCTGAAACTCCACTTCAGAAGTAGCCTTGGTTATCAGAACATCCCGTAATGGCAAAGGTTTAAGGAGTATCAGTGCTTTTGCAAGATTCTCTATGTTGTAGTCATTCTGAAGATTTATCTGAACACTAAAGTATCTAGTATTTGTACGTTGTTCAAGATTTCCAAAATCTAAATGTATCTGTTAGAGAATGTAGTCAAATTGTGTTTTTTCTGCTTTCTTGGACTGAGTTTGAGAAGATGTAGATGAGTTGTGGAGCTGGGATTCAGACTCTCTAGTAGACGATGTCAACATTGTCTCACAACAGCAACTTGTTGCTGCACTTACAAGCTCAGACTTGAGCGTCCACAACAGAGGACATAAGTTTTACCACCCTGAGTGTCGCCCCCTCTCTTGTCTTCCTGGATGGCACTCCAGGAAGACTCCTGCTGAGTAGAGCACTGTGGCCCTCCGTCCCCTGAGAACTTGGCTCTCTGTTTGTTTGTCTGCGGGGGTGTGCGTGAGGAAGAGTGACGGCGTTCATTCGGGTGGTGGGGGGGGGCTTTTGAATGGTTTCAGCAGAGCTAGGCTGAATAGGAAGCCGCTGCCTGTTGTGTTTGTACACAAAGAACCTCCTTTGTTTTCCAGAGGAACAATTGAGCTTTTCACCGAAAGCCGGAGAGCACAGACAAACCTCACCGCTGCGGAGAAGGATGCTCTCGCTTTCTACTCTTACACAAACATCCTGCTCTGTCGTTATGCTTAAACCAGCGTTTGTCACCTTTGTTTAACAGCAAAGTGAGGGGAGACGATGTTTATGCGCCATTTGTTTGCTTTTTTTAGATTTAGTGGATTTGTGGAAACTTATAGTTCACTGCCAGCAGTATAAAACAATTTCTATAAATTTTCAGAAGTTTGTTCTTTTATTCTTGTGGGGGGGGGGGGACATTTTCAAACATTGTTTAGGTAGAATGATTGTGTAATAACTTTGGTTATGCCTCTGCCCTTTGTGGAATCATAATTGCACATCCACCCAGAGGGCCATGATAATTGTGATAATGTTTCTGATGCAATGATTCATTGATTACTCTGCCAGTCGCAGAGGTTTCCGGCAAGCAAATCTCAATTCCCTGCACTTCTGAAACCCACGCACAAGTTCAGCATTTTTAGCAGTGGAGTTATGAACCTAAAGCTAAAATAAAACAAGTCTCTTAGTGATGATGCGTTTGCTGCTTGGTCACAAAAATGAGTATAAAGGTTATGACTTTCACAATTTATTTATTTTCTTTTTGTTTAGGTTCTTGACTTATAGCAGTATATTCATTTATATAGCAACATTCAAAAATATATAAATAGCACAAAAAAAAAAAAAAAAGAGCACATAAGAGCTGTGAATATAGATGAAAGTTGACCAAAAATGTCAGTTTTTGAATACCAAACTCAGTCATCAGTATCAGGGGTAGAGTAGTGATAAAGTCTGAAACTGAAATTAAGATTTAAAATTTAACATTTAAAATTATTCATTGAGCAGGAAGAAGTAAGGAGAAATGTTCTCTGACAATGGTAGCTTAGGTATCTGCTATACTGGCACCCTATGATAGAACATAGAGGAGCCAAATGTGCCTGTAATTTACTAAGCTGTAATTTGTGACCTGCTAGCATCCAAATAGAGGCAAGTTCTGATCCAATTCTGACTCCATAATCTGTCACTTCTTCACTTAGGAAAGTAAAATTCACTACAGAAATGTAGCAGTTAAAACTTTATTTTGCGGGCACAGTTTGTCACCCAAATTTTATAATTATGGAAAGACGTAGTTAGCCAAACAATTATGATTTGGTTCTACTAAGTCGTTTAACGCTACACATGTAGTGTTTGGAAAGGATGTTAAGACTGATATACAACAGCTTTTTTCTTTTATTTGTCTCAAACACAGAGGAACAATGAGTGTTAAGACGTTCCGTAGAATAATTTTGAGTGAATATAAACTGTTTAACAATCCCTGGCAAAAAAAATTCCCAATAGCATTTTTCCTTAATAGATTATCTTTGTAATAAAATGTATAATTTCCTCCTTTTCTGTGTCACCAATAAGTGGCCACACATCTGTTTGGCAATACTAAAAGGGTTTATATGTTTAATGAAGACAAAAGTCAGTGTTTTATGACCAACAAAAGTACATCTGTCTCTGCAGATCCAGATAATTTACTAGCAATAGATGATAATCACTTCCTGTTTTTGAGAGATGTGTGACTGCAACATCTTTTTGTTGTCAAAATGTTTTCTTAGAATTGCTTACTTAGGTTGATCACGGTTTATTTGTTTCAAGCTTTCATTATTTTGAAGTTTTTACAACTCGAAATTGGGATGATGTTAGTCCGTTAAACCTTCTTCTGCAGTTTTAATTTGGAAATTTCTGGGTGGTGTTTATTACTCCAACTGTGCTTTTGCTGCTGAAAGGTGGAAATGTCTCCAATCATGGGCAATAAACACAGAACCATTAAACTCTAAAACTTTTAAATATCTAGTGTCATAAAAAATATAACTGGTTAGGAAGTTGTTTGAACTTTGTTCTTATAATGCAGATAATCTTTCATCAGTGAAATTTAAATGATCTGCATTTACCTCTGGCTTTAAGCCTGGAATAACCAAACCCAAAATATCCAGAGCTTTACTATGTCTTCTTTTGCTGCAAAAGTGAACAACATATCTGAGTGACTTTTTAAAAATATTTTTGCAGCAAGATGCTGAAAGTCAGTCTGTGTGGTTTCTTCTGCCATCATCTGTTTGGGTCACAGCATCGGCTAGTGACTTAAAAATGGCTAAACAATCTGATAAAGAAGGCTGGTTCTATTTTGGATTATTGTGCGAAGAAGGATTCTTCATAAAATGAAGAACATTATGGACAACCCTGAGCATCCTCTTTATCAGACCGTGACACAACGAAAGACTCCTTCAGATCTGCTGCGATACAGACTGCTACAGGCGATGCTTGCTGCCTCCATCTGTCAGCATCCACTACAATTGTTTGAAGGAACTTCAATAATACGAGTTACAGCAAATTTATTTCCCTTGAGAATCAACAAGATATTTTTGAATTGAACTGAAATGGGTTGAATGATAATTTTGCAGCGTGTCTATAATGAAGCTGTTTTTTGTGGCTCTCTGTCTGCAGGGGAGTACTTGAGTAAACAGGGAATGTGCCATCTTTGTGACGATTCCTGTCTGCAGTGCACGGGTCCGGAAAGTGAAGCCTGCACCGACTGCCTAGATACAAGGTTAAAACCTTTCACAAGGAAACGCCACCAGTGCAGCATGCATGTTTTCAGACTTTTTGTTGTTTCACACATTTGTTGTTTTCCCATACCAGTTTTAAAAGAGATGATATTAAGGCTAAATATGTTAAGATGATTATCAAAGTTCATAGTTTGTACGTTTTGATCTTAACTACGGTAGACCCTATGAACCTCAGAGGATATAAAAAAATCTGCACACGTTAAAATGCCAAATTTTTGTAGTGTAAAATAGTAATGCCAAGAGAAATAATTGTGAAACCTTTTTCACCTTTATTATAACCGTGAAACAGTACAACTCAACTAAAAAAATAAACTTAAATCTTCTAGAGGGAGAAATCAAAAGACTTAAATAATGTGGTTGCATAAATGTGCTCACCATTAAAACTCATACTCTTTTGTTAGAATTTCACTCGCACTTTTTGGTACACATTTATTATAAAATTCGGCTTTGTAGATGCTTGAATATTGCATTTTAACTCCAAAACAGGAAGCTAGCTGGACAAATTTTGAACAGGATAGTAGAAATCCATATCCAGTGTTACTTTGTGTTGACAGAAGAACTTAGAGAACAAGTTACCGTTGCAGCACTTCACCAAACATTGAAGGTGTGGAGGCGAGGAGAAGCTAATTATTTCTAAATGGCTTATTAAAGCCCTCTGTTAAATTACCAAAAGGGCACTCGAATGACTCTCTAGCTATTAGGGTCAATTAAGAATCAAATCTGGCACAGTGTGTAACTTATGTACCATCCTTCCAGCTGAACATAATTATTTCAGCTTTATTTTGCAGGAATGTTTGGTCAAGAAAGAGTAGAAAGATGCATGAAAATATAAAGCAAACTGAAAATAACTGAATATATTCCTACAATCATCTGGACTTTAATCTGGAACTGAGGCTTAAGTTTCAAGGAGACAATAACAAAAGCACACAGCCAATAAAACAAAGGAATGGCCTCTCTCTGTCTCTCTCACACACACACACACACACAAAAACTGTTTAAGGTCTTGGACTCAGCCAGCCAGAGTTTGGATCTGAACCCAGCAGAGCTTCTCCAGAGAGAGCTAAAATTCACTCAGGACTGATTCTGCCAAAGAGAAACAGAAAAACCTCCAAGACAAAGGTATGCCAAGCTTGTGGTATCTTTCCCAAGAAACCTCCAGGCTGCCAAACACTCTTCAGCCAAGTACAAAGAGAAGTTCTTCAATAATTATGTAAAGAGGCATATTCCATGTACAAAAAGTGTTACAAAACACTCTATTAAAACTACTTTTTGTGAGTCCCTTCGAACTGCTGTGTGTAAATTAATGAAGGAATAAAAACAGACTGGATCCATGCTGAGACAAACCTGAAACGAAACGAAACGAAACAAAACAAAACGTGGAACATTTTCCATCTGCACTGTTCATTTAAAAGATGGAAGCTAATACTGCTGAAGTGATGCAAACATTGCATTGCAATCCAACCACTGCACTGTGGTTCGAAAACAGAGTTGATGCTTTTATAAATCAGACGTAAATTCACAGATGGGTGGGTTCAGATAATGTGAAATTCTGCTCATTTCCAAGGATAAATCTAACTTCTTAATGCACAGTGTTTATATTTCAGCTGTAGCTCTGCTTCATGCATCCATGTAGGTTCCTTGAAGACGGTCGTTGTGTCATCCGCTGCCAGGAGGGGCGCTATGTCCTGGGGAAGCAGTGTCTTCCCTGTCATCACACCTGCAAGGCATGCACTGCTGAGGGTCCAGATAACTGCACCAGCTGTGACACAGGTATACACTCCCACAGACATAAATACATTCAAATTGTTCTGTTTTGTTTCCTTGTGGTGAAAATAGAAAAAATATTTGCAGGTGCCAAAGTAAAATATTTTCTAAATATATTATTTCTGCAAGTTGAATGTGTGTTAATTTAACAGACTTGTATCGGCACAGAAGCATATTTACACTGGAAGCAGCAAAGAGTGGTTTATGTTTCCAAAGCTGCGGATACCAACCCTGATGTTCTGTGTCACTGCTATAGCGGAGAACAGGAATATCAGCTACAAGTAAAAATTAGTCAACAGGTGTTTCTATATTACAAGCGAGCATTAGCACAACTAGCTGCAACAGGAAGTTAGAAAAGTATCACCCCTTCCTCCGTTTGAGTAAATTGTTGATCTCTGAAATGTTTCAGAAGTCATTGAGGAAGATAATTACTAGAGTTGGTGTATTGACTAGCAGTGTTGCACAGAGCATTGATTTAGCTTTGACATTTAATAGCTACTAGGTGAAAATTTCTCAATGTGCTGCCTGTGTTTGTCGACTGAGAACACATGGAGTTGTGACTATACCACACAAAACATTTTCATACCACTTTCCCACTTGTGACCACAAACTTCAATGTATTTCATGGAGGTTTTGTGGGATATACCCAATACAAAGTAATACAGAACTGGAAAGAAATGAAAACTAATACATTGTATTGAAGAGGTTTTACAGAAAAAACACCTTCAAAGTCTGACGTGCATTTCTGTTCCGCCCCCATCACTTTAAATACCCAAATACAAAACTGTTTCTTTATGAAAATCAGGGAACACACCAGACAGGTCAGTAAGGGCTTTGCACATCTGCAGAGTATTGATCAATCTATCATCTGAAATGGAAAAGTTTGATGGAACTACAAGCTTAACCAGACCTATCAGCACAAACTGACACGCTGCGCAAGGAAATAAAAAATCAGAGAGGAATCAGAGAAGCTCGTTGTTCTTGGGGAGCTGCAGAGGATGCTTTTCTTCAGCAGGGATATGGAAGTTCTTAACGGGAAGATAGATCAGGAACTCCTGCATGAAAACCTCTGAGGCTACGAAAGGCTTGAGAAATTCAACTTTCAGCAAGAAAATCATCCTAAGAACATCCAGAACTATAGCGAAATGGTTTGGCTCAAAGCATATCCATGCATTAGAATGGCCCAGATCTAAATAATGATGAGAATACTTGAAAATTAATGTACACAGATTCAGAATGGACACATATTTTAAATCTCTAAATATGGAAAGGTGATAGAAACATCCCTCAGCAGCTGTAGTTGTAGTAAAAGATGGTCTGCCACATAGAAAAATGTAAAAGCTTGCATAATTTCCCACCACTTCCTATTTAGCTACTACTTTACTTTGTTTTTCACCTAAGATTGCAATAACATCCATAGACGTTTGCAGATTTAACCTGAGAAAATGTGAAAAACTCAAGGGGTCTGAAATTGTTGGCAAGGCTCTGCGGCTCTGACTGCTGACTAGAGCAAATGTGCTTTTAGACCAAGCTAAGGCTCATTTGTGTCAGACATCCCCAATTAATCTTCTGAAAGTAAATGGATCTAATTAAGTTATAATGTTGCTGTTGATAGATGTGTTTTAGAAAGGGAGAATCAGTCTTTGTATGATCCACCCTGATGTCTTCGCTGTAACGGTGTCCATTTATCTTCCTCCTCGCTCCTCAATATGAAACCCACCCCAGTGTTAAGTGCTGTCATCCTCTGATTCTGAGCAGCTAATCCTCACTCCTTTTTTCTCATATTAATATAAATCTTAGAGGTCATTAACAGACTGCAGCTGAAGAAATATTAGTCTGATGGTGGCAGAAGCAACTGTGTTTATCACACTGTTGCAGACGGTATTATGGCTGTCAGAATGAGAGTGTTTACGCTGGGGAGATACTGTTACGCACCTACACACACTTTGAGGTACCAGATGTCCAAGAAAAGAATTAACACCAGATTTTCTCGTCACACACACTTTCAATTAGACGAAAAATTTGTCAGCCTATGTTTGAAAGTGTGGTTCCGTCTAATTGCAAGTCTGTCTGAGGCTCAATGAGACATAACAATAACAGTAGGAACAGACCTTCTATCTGTCTCACCCGGCTTCTTTCTCAAAACAGCCTCTCTTATCTCAGACACACACACTCAAGGTATGCAACCAGAAGAGCAAGATACGGAGGAGATTTTCTGATACTGACCTTTGATAGTGATGCTTTAGATCCCGGCTGTCACTTTTAAATGAGGGATCGTGACAGTAAAAGAAACTGCAAATAAAAAACTTTCTAGACATAAAATTAAAGTAACACATATAAAGTTTATTCATTTTTTTAACACAAGATTTAACTAGAAACTGCACTGTAAATATTTTGCTGTCTCTATGGAGTTTTCTTTAACGATTGCTGTCTATTTAGCAGCAAACATCTTCCTGGCTGTCCAATCTAGGTTCCCTAATGCTGTTGAAGAATAGAATAGAATAGAATAGAATAGAATAGAATAGAATAGAATAGAATAGAATAGAATAGAATAGAGTTATCTGTTAAAAGTGATGACAATTGTAAGGGCCCTTGACCACAGGCCCCCCTGCCCCTACAAAACAAAACAAAAATTCTTTACAGAAATAGAAAAAAATTGGGGCCCTGTCAGTTACTGTTATTGTGTTTTTTTAAATTGCTTTTAGCAGTAAAAATTAAATGTTACCTCTCCCAGACCAAAAAGCACACATCCATATTTGCACTGAACTCCTCCCGTATCTGCGTTAAACCGTCAAGCTTAGCGCGCTTGACGGCGGCATTTTCAGCAGCAGTCAGTAGAAAACAAGGACTGTGGCAGTTACTATGCTGCCTAGAAAAATAATAAAGTCAAGTTTTAAAAAAATAGAGAGATAAGAGAGAGAAAAAGACAAGATTGTCGATTTGTAACACAGTTTTTCTCCAAGAGAGGTGGGTATCAACCATTTAGCATAGTTAGCTTAGCTACAGACTACTGTTTGCCTCCACAGCATTTAATGAACTAAGGAAAAGAAATACCAACATATTCATATATTTAACTTGTCCATGTACCTCTTACCATACTAAACAACAGATGAGTCAGTCAGCAGCAGCTCTAATTCCCGATACCAACATAACCCCTTAACCCCAGACCAGTGAAAAAGGTGAGCAACACTGTATCCAGTGACAACCTAGTTAGCATCATTCCAGGGAATCTATAGGGATTTCTCTGTGTCTTTGCTCTTTTTACAATTACACAACAAAAACAATATATTTGTTGCTGACAGCAATTCAAACAATCTTTATAAAATGATTTAAAAAAACAAACAAACAAAAAAAACATCCTCCTCTCTGGTGGAGCCAGTCTGTAACTTTTATGAAAAATATTCTTTTACATGTTTAAGCTGTCATTGTGTTGTGACAGAATGGCATGAGAGATAATTTGTGAAAAAACTATTTCCTCTGCCTTCTCCCAGTGCTATCTAGAAACAACCAATCAGAGGCAGGAGGCGGGTTTTAGTGCTGTCAATCACAATCTCACGTGGCTGCTCATCCTCCCTCCCCCTTGCTCTGTGCTATGCTGCAGCTAGCATAGCACAGAGCTATGCAGATTCAAACTATAAATGCTCAGTTTAGTTAGCATAGCTACCAATGATGGCAGAAAAACTATTTTCCTGTAACAATAAGTTGTTTCTCTACCAATAGCACATTTAGCAGTGAGTGAATGAAGTTGATTGACAGCACTAAAACCCTCCTCCTGGTTCCGATTGGTTGTTTTTGGTCAGAACGGTGCATTACTTTAGCTAGCAGTAGTAATTCAGGTGGAGGAGATTGATTGTTTTCACAGATTACCTGTCTCATAGCAAACTGTCACGACATGGTGACAACTTTAACAAATATGGAGAAAACATATTTTTGTTAAAATTATATGCTGCAGCTTGAATAAAATGCAACTACATAGCATTTTTTTGAGAAGTCTGTATTGTTTTATGTATATTTTGCACATTGTCTGTGACTGTTGCAAGTGGGAAGAGACCATTTCATTGAGCTAAAACTAATAATAATAAAAACTGTAAGCAACCTATTTGCATGCACTATGTGGACTGTTGCATGTAAAATTCACTAGCAGTAAATTTAGTTCTAGTATCAGTATTGGACTAAAGAAAAGAAGGCAGTTGCAAGCCTTTAAAATTGTGATGCTTTTGATGGGTCAGATAGACTCAAGAAACTGTAATAGTAGTTGCGCGAGGGGGTCCAATCAAATTTTTTGTCATGGGGCCCAAGATTCCTAGCGGCGCCCCTGTGTGGGGTAGCAAATTATGAAAAATATTTAAGGGTAATGGAGATCTCTGTTAGGCAGATGAGACTGCACATTTTTGAATGATGCTTCACATTTAAGACAGTGGTTTCCTAAAACCTAAATTACTCTTAAACCTCCGTCTGTGTGTCTGTGTCTGTCTGCATGCCTGTGTTTTGCATCAGCTTCTTCTTCCCATGGAAGCCCTCACCTCTTTTTTCCCCGTTTTAACCCAGACAGGTTGGCTGTACCCAGGTACCTGTTTCAGAATCAGTGCCGGGAAGCCTGTCCTGAGGGCTTCTTCCACTCTGCAAGGATGAGTTGTGACCCGTGTCCTACAGAATGCATCGTTTGTACTGCAGCAGACCACTGCGTCCAGTGCAGCTCAGGATACAGGCTCAGAAATGGCCACTGTGTCCAACTGGAGTGCAGCACAGGTTAGAGACACATAACGGTGACACATTTTCTTCTGCAACAAACATCTACATATTAAGGTTAACTATGGCACAACTCTGAGAAATTTAGTCTGAAAAATAACGGTAATAATAATCAACATTACATCATTGAATTAATTCATCATGACTCCACAATGATGTCTTGTATTTTAACTGCTTAGCAACACAAAACAAAAAAGCAAAGCAGCTTTTGGACTTCATTTCTGTCTACCTACCTTGGTTTTTTTTAATGATGAACTGTCAGAGCTTGATGTAGAGAAGCAAATTCTTCTCTCATTTTAAATTTCACGTCTGAGGAGCTCTCAGATGTTCCCAGCATGGTGTTAGTTATACGATTAGAGAGTTCATGCCATCTTTCCATCATCTTTGATATTCAACAAAGGGAAAAATGTTGGAAGCACAGTTGCCGGCGTGCCTTAATCTAGTCCATCTACCAAGGCCCACATGGTGCAGCGCCCCCCTTCCCTTTTTTCTGATCTTAATCCTCATTTTTTTTTATCCTCTGAGAGATTGTGAAAGATGAACACCTCACAGTTTATATCAAAGCATGAGATCAGCTGGGAATGGCAGTCAGGGGAGAACTGAGCGAAAGCTGGGACTTCTGCTTTTCGCAGTGTTTGAGATAAGGAACGGAGGCGGAGCTTTCTGCACCAGTGCGTCTGAAATGAACATAGAATCCAGCAATGAGAGTTTGTACATGAAGAAGAGCTTGCATCATTACAGTAGATCTGCAACTATATTGTCTTTTATTTTTATTCTCCTGTAACATTTTGATTCAGTTTATTTGAGAAAAAATTTAATGTTTGAAAAAGTTAAAAGTCACAAAAGCACTTTTCAAGAAATGAGAACTGAAGTCTGTTTAGTGTTTTATTCATTATATCGGTTCTCTTGTATTTTCTGTCAGATGAGGCTTCAGACGATGATCAACAGGACTGTCTTCCCTGTGATGAGGGCTGCAAGAAATGCAAGCGCAGTAAGTAGACTGCGTCTGTCTATTTTTTTTTTATTTTCCTGTCATACGTCACCAACTTAAACAGATGTTGTCCATTTAGAACCAGGACGAACCAGAATGAATGTGTGTATCCTAGGTAAAAACATGCTGCAACTTGATCAGCCATCAGCAAAACTTTGAGCCACTGGAACAGACAGATTGATGTTGTGATCCGCTGCTGTTCTCTGGATTTTACTCCAATGACTGCTCAGCATCATTGTGTAACTGACACAGAGCATGAAACTAAAATGAAGAAAATATGAGATTGTTAACAACAATTTCCACAAACCCACCAATTGTGTACATGAGGCCACAATAAGATCAATTGAAAGTCAGGGCTTCCAGTTAGTATTTAGTACCATGTATTCCCCCTTTTAAATTTTCCACATTTTGTTATGTTACAACCACAAACTTCTAAGCATTTCATGGGATTTTTTTTTTTCATCTTTTAAAAAATTCCAGTTTCAAATGTGTTGCTATTATCTGTCCACACATCTGCAGACTGGATTTTTTTCTAATTTGTTGTTGCAAAACAGCTCAAGCTCAGACAGATTAGATGGCGAGAAACTAGAAACAGCAGTTTTCAAGTCTTTTAAAAAAGCCATTCCGACACATGGATATGCTGCAACCAAACCTGTATGTTTATGGACCCAAACTCAAATCTTCTGCAGTCACAGTTTCTCTTCCAGCACTGGCCTGTTTGAGCTTCATCTATTTAAACCAGTTTTTCTCCTGCTGAATATGGGAAGGGTGTGTTCAGATTGAGCTGCAGCTTTTATTTTGATGACTGATTTTTAATTTTTGTCTCATCTGGCCAGAGAACCTTCTTCTACATGCTTGCCGTGTCAAGTTTGAATTATGGCTTCGTATGTTCTTTATTGTCAACCGTGACTTTCTTCCTGCTCCTCCAAATGTGTGGAGTCAAATGTAATAATAATATATAGTAGTGGTCCTGCTGACTTTTTTAATTGTGGATAATGAAAGAATTTGTTGTGCTTTAAATTTACTTTGCAAGACTGTGAGTTGTATTTATAAATGATGTGACTGATTTCGGTTCCTCAAGCTCTACATAACACACTTACTCTAAAATAAAACTTGTTCTCAAAGTGAGTTCAGGTTTGAGATTGCATGGATGTTGGGCAGCTCATAGTCAGGATGACAAAGTTGGTTGTTGTTTCATCCTGATGCTCTGTTAGTTACACTCTAACTCTAATGCCATGTTAGATACAGTCTGCAGTGCCACAGAAAGACAAACCTTCTTCCTCTTGGAGATGATTATCACATACAGCTGAAAGTTGTTATTGTGAAGTGAACTCATCTGAGGCAGAGATGGGCTGTTATTATGTCATTATGTGTTTCGTCTGGAATATTGCTTCAGTCTGGCTGCCTGCTCGGCCGTTCTGCCACCCATCATCTCCCCAGGCTGATCGTATCAGTCAGCAGAGGAGGGATTTAAGATGATGGCGCTTCTGCTAAACATGATGCTACAGGGTAAAGTTAGGGCACTGGGATAGAAATATCGGTAAAATGCTTGTTAATGTTTTTAATTGTGGTTTTGTCTTTTAGACCTACATGTGATTATAAAGTGGAAGTAAAATGATTGTTTCTTGAATAAAAACATAAAAGTTTTATAGTTTTGACTCTGTCCTATAGAGTCAATACCTCAGAACTACATACAGTTGCAATTTCAGACCTTTGTTGTGTCTCCACCAGCTTTGAACATCCAGAGAAATTTTTGGAAATTTTTGCTCTTTAATTTTTACAAAATAGTTCAAGCTCAGTCAGGTTTTATTTTATGTAGGGGTACATTGACCCTGTGGCAAATTTTTGTAAAGAAATAATTTGTCTTCCATTTCACAGCTTTGCAAAATTTTGTGTTTGCCCATCGCATAAGAGTTAAACGTAACACATTGAAGTTTATTGTTTAATAAATATAAAAAAAATGTCTGATTTTTAACTCTAAGTCTTGCATAAGGTCACGGAGATGTGGAATAATTGCATCTGCAGTTTAGGCTTCATGTTAGATCTGTAAGGGTTAATGTTAAAATAATACCATCTGTGGGTCAGTTTGTTATACAAGACTTTCTTTTGTATCTATTATAGCCCCTTTAATCCTCCAAACATACTAATCATGCTTTCCAAACCACATGCTAGAGGTTTGGAAATCTTCTAGAAACACAATGTTTTCATGTTTTTCTGGTGCTGAGTGTGCTTCCAGCAATTGCATCTCTGGGGTCATTTTTCTGTCTTATTCAAAGGATGAAGGATCTTATCTTGGTTTTCTCCTCCTCAGCACATGTCTACTTGATTCAAAAAAAAAAAATGTTCCTAAGCGTTACTGCTGATGCATCTCTTTTCATTTAGTCTGATGTCAAAACAGAAGATAAATCTGAAACTTGGACCTCCCACTGTGAGCATATTGTGCAGCCCAGATATGGAGAGGAAGATTTTGGGGATGTTGGACAAAAATCATTTCAATAATCATTTTGTCTAGGATGCACATTCCTGTGTCTAAGGAACAATAGCGGTCGCTAAAAGAACAGATTGATGCGTAAAGGAAGTGGCCTTCAAATTTCTACGATTCGAAAAAGAGAATATTTTCTTGTTTGGACCAAAGTGTGAGAGATCCCTCTTTACCATCACTGTTAAAAGACAAAGTGAGGGAGTATCTCCTGTAAGACGCCCTCCAGCAGAGCTGCACGGGCTTGCAGAGTGAATGCCAAGTAGAAGTGAAGGCAACATGTGGAGACCCAGCACCTTTACTGAGTCACTCTGAGAAGGCTCTTTATAGTCTGTATTCTCCAAATGAGGTCCTTATATGTATTCCTTCCTTTTTAACACCGGTATTGTCCATTATTTTTGCGCAGCCAGCTCGGTTCTTACTTTGATTCACTTTTCACCACATTTTTCATTTATCCCCTTTCTTTTTCTGACAGTCGCAGAATCAACCAGCTAAAGTGATAAATTTAGGCACCGCATTCATCAGTCATCTCCCTAGATTGTACTGCCTTTCACTTTTAATTGAACTTACCCACCTTAAAGTGTGATTGTGTGCATTCACATCACACATGTGTCTTAATTGCTGACATGATGTGCAGTTTTTCAATGCAGTTAGGGGCAAAAAAAAAAAAAAAAAAAAAGTAAATGTGAATGCTTGCACATTCCACAAGTCAATACCTCAGGATCTGTATGGCAGCTGAAATCCACCCCTCCTCCTGCTTTGCACCGTTAATATTTATGCGGGCGCTATTTTCTCCCGCTCATAGACACAGCCTGCAGGCACGATTTCCGGCTCCTCACCCGAGTATTTCTCCTACACCTCCGTCCCTCCCACCTCCCCCTTCTCCCAGTCTTTCTATCCCTGTATGAGTAATTGCTTTCACAGGTTGTGGCTTGTTGACGGCATTGAAGTGCAAACTGGTGCAGTGTTAAGTTGAGGGTGCTGGAAGGAGACAGAAAGAGGAATGGGATGTGGGGGTCGCGGAGGGTTTTTCTTGAGAGGATTAATGCCCCAAGGGAAGATCTGCAGGAGCGTCTTTTTAAGCCATCCTTTACCTCTTCTCCCTGCCTGTCTGATCCTTTATTTCTTTTCTTTTACCCACACTGCTCACTCTCTCCGTCCTTGAAGATGTTGTGACATTGTTGCATCTGGAGGTGACAGTCAGGGTCCTCCAGAGTTACCAGCTGAATGGTTTTGATAGACAGCTCAGATTAATTAGTTTGAGGGAAAAATTACCTCACTCTCTGGTCTTTGTATAAAAGCAACGTCTCACAACTCACTTAAAATAATTATTGGGGTCTGCTATAATGTTCCAGTTTGTTTGTATTATCCCTGGTAAGGAGAGTGTGTGGCAATTCTTAAAATAAATATAACCTTTAATGTTGTAGCATAACCTCACCCTGGACATTTTGTTTTTAAATCCAGCCTTTAATTTGAGCATTCATTTTAAGTTGGGAAAAATCCTTCCTTAAATGTATTTATTTATTTTGAAGGCTTAATTAAAATCGATTCAGTTAATTTCTATTAAAGCACCAATTCACATCAAATTGAATCCTAATAGGCACTTTACAAGATCAGCAAATCAAACCTATTTAAAAACATTTAGAATCAGATCAACAATCCAAACATACTTACAGATGCAAAAAGGTTTGATTTATTATTATTATAATCACACTGAGGTGATGACGGAGTAAAGCAGATCTATGTATCATACTCTACAGGAACCAGATGCGTGAGATTAGAGTGCCACCTGCTGGTGTTAACAGAAACTGCTTTTAGAACAGCGTTCTTCAACCTCTTCAGTCTTCTTGACCAATTTACCATCAGAATCAAATTTGCCTCCAATCAAAAAACACATTAAAATTAGTTTATTTTGTTCTTATGTAAAGATAGAAGGACAGAAGACAAGAATGATCCCCGTATAACGATTTTGTGTTTGTCTTCCTTCATATCAAATTAACATTACCATTAATTACAATAGGATTTTTCTTATTTCAAACATTTCATTGTTTTACTGTTTGAGTCCATCAAAAGTAAAAAAAATCAACAAAAAAAAAATCACCAAAGACATAAGAAATAATTTAATTAAAAAGAATGTAAGATATATATATTTTTATTTTCATGGTAAAGAGTTTTTACTAAAAATAGTTTTTCCCTATTTTTGTACCAACTTTTTGGCTGCCTGATGATGTAACTTCTAATATGTGTTTCCCTCAGCAGTTTTGTTCAAAATAATTTTGTAGCTGTACAAGGAAAATGAAAGCCAATAAAACTAATTATAAGACAGTTTCAGGTTTAAATCAACAGTTAATCTGATTTCTGTTTTAAAGCATTCTTGTAGGAACCTGATGACTAAACTTTTGAGTTTACTGCCACTGGTCTGCTGTGTTTACCCTCAGCTTTTATTAAGTCATATTATTGGTGCTAGTCACATCTTTTATAAAGCTGAATACACTTTGTTTTAAAGCTTTACTGCTGCTACATTTAAGTTGTTCACTTATTGGATGAAATGAGACAGGAAAATTATTATTCTCTGCTATCTTTAAAAAAAATAAGATTGTTTGATTTCACCCCATTGTTGGTCAAAGTTTCATAAACCCACTTAAAGACGGGCTGAGAAGACGCTAACTACAAATCTGTTATTACAATTTCTCTTAATTTCCAGATGATTCGGGAGATCAGAAACAGAAAACTGCCTGCCTTGAATGTGAAGACGGATACTATCTGTGAGTGTCTTCAGATCGCTGCTTCATCACTGTCGTCCAGCTTCAAGCTCTCACACTGACGCCGAACTTCCTGTGCTGCAGGTTTGGCGCTGACTGCCATCAGTCCTGTCCAGATCGGACCTATGAAGTGAAGGAGACTATGATGTGTTCTCCATGTGAAGACCCAGTCTGTAGAGTCTGTGACCAGTCCCAATGCTACTGGTGTGAAGACGGATTCTACGTCTCTGGTAACGTCAGAAAAACACGTATTTCAGTCCTTCAATTGTTTTTCATTGTTACTTTTTATTGATTATTTTTATTCATCTTTAGTGTTTTAGTCACCAGCTGTTGAATGAATTTCAACCCCAAATGTGGGACTTAGAGAAACAAATTGTATTTTATGTGTTACAGATAAATTTATGCTCACTTGTGTGTCCAGATGGAGAGTGTGTGGATCATTGCCAGGAAGGATTCTTTATGTATAAGGAAAGTCAGGAATGTGAACCTTGTCACAAAGACTGTCGCTCCTGTGGAGGGCCCAGATCTGACGACTGTGATTCCTGTGAAGACGACTTCACTCTGAAAGATGGGAAGTGTCTCGACGGGAAGCAGCTCGCTACTTGTCCTGAGGGACAGTTCAAAAACAGTGCGTCAGATTGTTAATATTTCTTCGTTATATTAAATAATATTCAAAATCCAGTCACTTTGAAATATGAAACTGCTATTAGCTTTGTTCTTCAAACCAAAATGAACTTGGAAATGATTACTCTGCTTTATATTCTCTGTTTGCATCAGATCAAGGCAAATGTGAACTGTGCCACTCCTCCTGTAAGAACTGCTTTGCTGCAGGGAAGGAAAATTGCAACAGCTGCAACTCTGGTAAACCAACCGCACACACCTTTCCTATCCATCAAAAACCTTATTGGGACTGAGCAACATGTATTAAAAATAAAATCTTTAATTTTTTTTCTTTTTCTTTTATGCAAAATCCGATTTCCAATTTTAATCAATTCCTTTTTTCTTGTTTTCTTTTCTTCAAAAGAAATGATAAATTACACAAATGTTTTCAAATAAAGGCTTTTACTTTAGTCATTCCTTCTGTAACCTTGCCTCTATTCAAAGTCCAAATAAGTAGAAGCTGCCAAATGAGAACAAAGGCCTTCGGTGGGCTGACATCACCTGGAACTACAGAAACCAAGGAGTGAAAAAAAAAAATTATCCAGATTTTCCAGACATGTAAACTTTAAAAACTGAAAGGACCTTCCAGTGAAGGAAAACATCCTAGGATGTTCAGGAACCGCCAGGACTCCTGCTCCTCATGTTCTCTCTAATCCCACTTCCCTTCTTGGGAAAAGTTTTATGGTCAAACCACACAAAGATTGAGTTATTTGACCACACTTATGAGAAGATCCTGTGGCGTCAAGTAAAAGCTTTTAAACCAAGCCCTGTGGTGGCGGCATCATTCCATCTGGCTTGCTGCATTGCAGTGCAGATGATTCAGTAGTGTGTATTTCCTTAGCTTCACATCGGATGATTAGCTAGATGGTAGAAACATGGACACAGCGCGGTGACCCAACAGGAAAACACAAACAATCATCTGAACTGGTTTTGGAAAAGACACAGCAAGCAAACATTTAGGTTTTTAATGAACTTAATACATATCTATAATACAATATGTTTTTAGTGTTCCCATGATGGGTTAGTACAAACTTGTGTATTTTCCGATGTTTCTCGTGCAAATATGCTAGTGTATCAATGAGGAGTCACTGGTTCAATACCCTTTTTTGTATGATTGACATAATTTGTGTTTTTTCTTTGCCTTTAGAACATTTTTTGACTCTAAATCACACTTGTGTGTCTCGTTGTCCATCTGGTACATTTGGCAACAAGACATCTGGACAGTGTGATCCCTGCCTGAGCGGGTGTGTCATGTGTCAGGAAGCTCAAGTCTGTCAGAGATGTCGTCCAGGACTTTATCTGCAAAATGGGACCTGCGTGGTGGAGTGTCAGAGGTGCCCTCCCTGTTATCTTCGTTTTTATTATTTGCACAAATCACACAGCATGTAGCTGCTAGCAGTCACTCAGTCGTTTGGGCCTCTCTCTGCCTCGTCCTCAGAGGGTTCCCACAGGGTGAAGAATGCCACCAATGTGCCCCGGAGTGTGGATCCTGCAAAGAACGTCCTTCCAACTGTTTGAGCTGTGAGAGACGCTTTCTGTTGCTGGACAACTCCTGCTTGTCCTCCTGTCCAAAGGGCTACTATGACAACAGCACAGAGTGCCTGCGCTGCCCACAGCATTGTAGCGAGTGCAGCCAGGATGGCCTCTGCAAGAGTAAGTAGGAATGGAGGATGTGGTGAAAAGGATTACAGACATGCTGATTTGAAAGGGATTTACTTCAGAGCTGAATAGTTGAAAAGAGGAATCAAATAGAAAGGAGGTGAAAGAGAAAAAACAGGAAATTTAGATACTTCTCTGTCTGCTTTCTCAACAGCAAAGAATCTAAATTGAGAAAACACGAACACAGCTAAATGAAAACATGAAGTAGGAACAACAGAAGGACAATGCTGCTTGTGTTATAGTTTCCAAGTTCTGCTAACGCTTAGAGTGAAGAGAAAATTGCATTTTCAGTGGATTATTCAAGATTGTGTTCGAAGTAATAAAAAAATGAATTGAAAAGAAAACTTTATATTTTAGTATAACATGGAACAAATGGAGGACAATCAAAGAAAATATATGTTTCTGACAATTCTTTCTAAAAAATAGCAAAAATAAAAAAAACAAAAAGAAAAACAAAATTAACTTTTTAAAAATGATTTGTGTCTACGTGGGAATAACTGCATCGTTTTTAAAACAAATGATTGATTGTATTAAAAACTTTAAAGATGACTGATATTATTTTATTTCTCTGTATTTTTGTATATAAAAAACAAGTTCAAATATGAACTTGACTTCATTGTTTCACAACTTGTATCAAATTAGAATGGATGACATGTAATTTAAAGCAGTTAAGATTGGATTGATTTTATATTTCTATATAGAAATTGGAAGTAAAATGATAACATAGCTAAATATTAAGTTGTAAATCTCACATGCATTAATGGTGTTACTTAAAAAGATTTAAGTTATTTTACAAATATTTGCCTTAGAGTTTTAAAAATTAGATAATAATTTTTGCTACTTATTTATAATTACAATTTTTTTTTAATAATTTTAATTAATTAATTGAATTACACTGTTCCAACAAAGACCACAACAATTTTGGGTCAATGTGGTTAGAATTTGATTAAACCAAAAAAAAAAAAAAATAGTTGCTTGCTTTGTAACGTAGACCATTATTAAAAGTTGATGTAATTACCCTAACTCCTTTTTTTTTAAAAAAACATTTCATAGATATTAATCAAACATTTATGATGTGACCTGATCTGACCCTTCAAAAGAAGATGATGGGGGATTTAAAACAGGCTAAAAAACAAGAGAAAGTTGGTAACTGTTGTTTTTGGTAAATCACGGTAATTCGTTTTACTAAACTAAACGATTGAGCTGGAAAAACAAATGTAAAATTTCTTTAATAAACCACTTGAACATTACTGTCCTGTGTTTCATTACACCAACTTGTGCTTATTGCATAATTTATCCTCTCTGTCTCAGAATGTGCAGATTATTACTTCCTGTACGAGGCTGAGTGTGTGGACGAGTGTCCCAAAGGTTACTTCGACAATAAGCAGGAGCAAGAGTGTATGCAGTGTCATGCTGACTGTGCTTCATGTGACGGACCCGACGAGAATGACTGCGATGTGTGTCGCAACCCTAAAGCGGTCCGATACTATGGAGAATGTCTGGCCAGGTGTCCAAGCAACTCCTACCATAATGAGATCACCAATGAATGCAAAGGTAGGGAAGGTGGAGACTTATCCCATGATAAAAGTAATAATATTTAAAAAAGCTAAAATTATAGTTTTCCCCTCCACAAAGTTTCCCATGAGTTCTCTTGGATACAGCTGACTTCTTCTGGAAGGTCCTAATGGCTTCTTCTTCTTTCAGCTTGTGACAAGTCGTGTCTGACCTGCTCAGGCCATGAACCCACCGACTGCCTCAGCTGTGACACTAACAGACGCGTGGATGAGAGCGGACACTGTGTGTGGAACAGTCAGTGCTCCATGGACTCGTACATGGACCTGAACGGTGATTGCCAGCGGTGTCACACACAGTGCCGCCGCTGTGACGGTCCAGGCAAAGACCACTGCCTCAGCTGCAACGATCCGCACCTCCTTCTGAGTGAGTCGCCTTTGTGTCCGTCTGGATGCATTCAGGGTAGGAAACTTAACATCTCTGTGATTGCGCCCTTTAGACACCACCTGTGTGAAGAAGTGTCCGGTGGGCTATTACATCGAGGACAAAGTTGATCGTGTGTGTGAACGGTGCCACCCCAGCTGTGAGTCCTGCTTTGGTCATCACAGTCAACACTGCAAAACCTGCAAACCAGGATTTTTTAAACAGGCCACCAGCTGTGTTGAAACCTGCTCTGAGAGGTTAGAAAACATTTAAAAAATCCTTTCCTGATCACCGTAATGTACTCTAAATGCTAATCCTCCTTCAATTTCAGCCACTTTGGCAACAAGACCACCATGCTTTGTGAGCGATGTGACCCCTCCTGCAGGCAGTGTGTAGGCAGTGGCAACACACACTGCCTGAACTGCAGGGAGGGCTATGTGTACATGAGGCCGTGGGGGCAGTGCCTGAAGAACTGCCCTCCAGGGTACTACAAAGATATCTGGTCCACAGACTGTCACAAGTGTCACCCCACCTGCAAGACCTGCAACGGTAAAGAAAAGCTGCTGTGGATTTCTGATGCTCTGGTTTTTATCTCTTCTTCCTGTGTTTCCAGAGGAGTGGTGAGAGATAGACCATAGACACGTCAGCATTTGCTGCAGTTATCTCTGTAAAGACGATTGGTTTTAGATGAAACATAGGGTTTAAACTGAGAATAGATGCTGAAACAGTTATAAGATTTTAATAAGATGTAGTTCTGCTGAGCTTTTTGAAATTATGGGTCATGTGTCAAAGACATTGTGCTTCATGTAATTTCCCTGTTCCTCCAGATGAGGGCGCTTTGTCCTGTCTGTCCTGTTATGACGGCTTCACCTTTGAGGGCGGATTCTGTGACAACCCCTGTTTTATAGGCTCCTACCCGGCCTCTAAGGTAACAGGAAGAACACACAACACTAACAAGCAAAATTATAAACACGGAAACACAACAAGCAATTAAGAAATTTGACTCAATTCAATAACTTAATAAAATATGAACGAAAACAGGAGCAAGTTTCATAAGAAGATAATATTTGTCCTCTCGGCATATTGTCCCATGTGCGCTGTAGATCCCTCCACTTCTTCTAGAGTTATCATGTACCTTCTGGCTGCTTCTCTGATTAATCAATCAATCAATCCAGTTTATTTATAAGGAACATTTTAGTTCAAAGCACTTTAGATTTAATCATCTCTTGTCTCAGTCTCTCAGTTTAAGTGGACGGCCATGTCTTGGTAAGCCTGTAATGGTCTACATCCCTGTGTTTATGCTGAGATTAAATAACACACACTCTGAATCTGTTTAATAATGAGCTCTCTTCAGAAGAGAGTTGGTAGTGCCCCATTTACTAATGCAATAATTT
Organism: Girardinus metallicus; assembly: GCA_903067095.1. Taxonomy (NCBI): domain Eukaryota; kingdom Metazoa; phylum Chordata; class Actinopteri; order Cyprinodontiformes; family Poeciliidae; genus Girardinus; species Girardinus metallicus. Next base: position 9,732 of record CAEGAE010024318.1, on the reverse strand, counting down.
AACAAACCAGAAACCACCCTTGTTTGACTTTTGACTTTAGCAGCCGCAATAATGAATAATATGTCACAGTTACATAATATTGTAATTAATATCATACTTGTGAAATTGTTAGGAAATAAATGTAAAAGTAAAACAAAAGCAATAGATGTGGGGTAATTATTTTCCCCGTCAGGATTTGAAGCGTGATGACCCACACTGCAGACGTTGTGACCAATCGTGTGAGGGCTGCTGGGGCCCCAGCATGTGGCAGTGCATCCTCTGCCACCCGAGCCACATCCTGGCAGATGACGGCCGCTGCTTGAGCTGCTGTGGAAAGAAGACGCCACGAGATGACAAACCAATACCCAGAGAGTGCTGCGACTGCGAGGCATCATACAGTAAACAAGAACACACTGCATCACCCATTAGACCTCTATGGTCATCTTATCAATGGAAATGATTTGTGAATAGAAACATTTTTAATCATAAATTGGATTTTTTGAGTACAAGTCATGTTGCACCTTTAACATGATTTCCACTTGCGGCGCTTTTACAACTTACTGTATTCATTTAAACGGTTTTTCCAAGAGAGTGTTTTAAGTTTTATTTCACAGCAAAACAGCTGTTTGTAACGTTGATAAGTAATTCTTTCAGCAGTTTACTTTTTTCACCAGAAGCCTGATATTTTCTGCTTAGACGCAACAGAAAGTTTAGTGTCTACAAGAACAGAGAGGTGCTGTTCTCTCTGCTGCTGCTTAAGCCATTAATAACAAGGTTTAAGCAGCAGCATTTTATGATTTGATCACTAAAAGAAAACCGCCCCAAGCACCTTTGTAGAATCTTTTTGAAGACATTGCTTGTTGTTCTAATCTACGTTTTGAAAAATTTTCAAACTTTTACTTTCTTTCAACAACAAAGTTAAATAACTTTGTTGGCTTAGACTAGGGGTCAGCGACCTTTATAATACAACAAGTAATTTTAACACTTTAATATAAATTAATTTCTTCTAAGGCGGCAGAACCTTCTTGAATCTTAAACAAATATAACTTAAGTTCCATAAGTTCACTATATTGCAAAAAGATATTGGGTCACCCCTCAAAATAATTGTATTAAAGTGTTCCAGTCCCTTCCATGGTCACAAGTATAAAACCATCTAGACATGCTGACTGCTTCTATCTAACATCAGTTAGGTGCTACTAAATATTCCTAAATCAAATTCAGTGCAAAGGATTGAAAGCAGTGAGATGAAGAACACCAGTACTGAATTCTGGAGCAGTAAATATGTGTAGTGAAGTAATAAATCACGCTTCTTTTGGCAATCTGGGCTTGGCAGTTGCTTAACTGCCAAGCCCAGATTAGCAACTGCCTAACTGGGCTTTGCTAAACCCATTTTGTGTCTAGTGTAACATTAGATACAGTAGACCTGCTTTCCAGGAACTGGGTGCAGCTGCTTAGTTCCAGTGAAAGAACCTCCTAATCCTACAGCACAACATGACATTTTGGGCAGCTACATAGTCCCAAATTTGTGGGAACAGTTCGAGGATGTCACCCTCTTGTTCCAGCATGACCATAAATATAGGGGACAGTTGACATGAAATAATCTGTCTGGCCGGCACAGAGTCCTGTCCTCAAATCAACAGAACATTTGTTGTCCAAATGTGATAAAACATCATTATTTTCTGTCATTGCTAATAAAATATGTCAAGAACCCATATTAAGCTGCAGGTTACACTATCTAATGTAATCTTAGAAATATGTGTCTTCTCTGCTTTCCAGTGCGGTGTATCCTCGGTGTCAACTTTGTCATGAGATCAGCTGAGGATTTAGAGAGCAGTGCCAGGTTCAATGTCATGGCCTGCGTCATGAGTATTGTTATTCTGGGTGGAGGAATCTTTGTTTTGCTCTCCGCCCGCTCCAAGTGGTTCGCTATCAAGTCCAAAACCAAAGATGGGGGGTATCAGGAACTGAACACAAACGACGATAGTCCACCGCAGCCCACCACCTCCTCGTTTGGGGAATACAGCGACAGAATCACAGAGTGTGAGAACGATGAGGAGTACGACGACGAGGACGTCGTGTACATGAGTAAAGACGGAACGGTGTATCGGAAATTTAAGTACGGCCTTCTGGATGATGATGATGTTGAGCTGGAATATGACGATGAGAGCTACTCATACAGATGAAGCAAAAACATTAAAAAATAGCTGTGCAAAAATGTTATGCACACCTATTTTTGGTACCACTTTACAATAAGACAGCCTTAATAAATTAAAGTAAAACATTTTCTAAGTGACTCTATGAACACTATAAACCATTAATGGAGAATTATTGTGTATTATTTTAAAAAATGACAGACATTAAAGGTGGAAAGTGCCTTGCTAAATAATTATTCTATGAGTCTGAGAAGTCTCATTTATAACAGCTTATTATTATTTATGAAGCTTTAACAGCCTAATTAGTGACACAATTAAATAATTATTTGTGAGGGGTTTCTTACTTTAAAGTGGTAGATTTTGCTTATGATTATGTTTGTGAATATGTTTCTTGTTTAATAAATGCTTATACCGATACATCAATGTAATTAAGTCAAATGATTTTTCTCTGTGATCTTAACTAAGACTATTAGCACATTTTATGGTTGAAGCAGGGTAATATCTTTTTATTGTCTTTAAAATTCAGAAATCTCTTCCACATGTTTCCTGTCATGTTTGTATTTTTAAGTTTTTTGCTGGTCACCCACATTTATATGCGGGACTCCGTTTTAAAGTTTCAGGTTGTGACTAGTTAGTGTGACAGTAGAGAGGCGGTGGGATTCACTCACCTGTCAGACTTGTTTACTGCAATAACAGCAAAATGGATGTAAATGGTGACGTTGCTCCATGGTGACAGAAACTAAGTTGTACCCAACAACATTCATAACTAATAAAATATGTTGGTTTTTCCTATTTCCTCTTTTTTTCCTAACAAAAACATTAGCATTAACATTTTAGATTTATTTTATAAGGAATACACATTTCCTCTGTGGATTTTTATCTTATGTGATTGATCAAATTTTCTTGACGAGAAGACTGGGCACATTAGAGCCCTCTTGTCCTGCCGGCGGGATACACGCTGGATTTATTCATGATAACAGGATTCCTGCTTCTTCTGGCTTATCGACCGATTTGTGACGGACTTGGCCGAACTAGCGAACACTCAGACTGTTGGTGTGGACAGAGGCCCAAGTTGGATGTGAGTCTTGCTGAAACTCGCAGGCCAGCTGAGGACTCTAAGACTCACTAACGGAATGGAATCGGTCTTGGAGAAGTTGCTAGTTTCGGCTCAGTGGAACGACCAAACTAATTTGGATGATCGGGAACTGAGATGTGTCGGAGAGACTTTAGGAAAGATTGACATTTATAATCTACCCGACCTAAGACATTCTGTATCTGAATTGACTTTCCCCGTGTTGCCTTGGAAGGGCTGCATATTTCCAATCTTCTTGTAGATAAGTAAACATGACGTTCCTTCCCATCTGACCCCCTCCTGTTATCCATGCAGCCGTGGAGCTGAGCGCTCCCAAGGCCATGCCTTGGTAACATCTTATCGGACTTCTGCCGGGAGGCTGAGCAACGTGGTTTCATGACCCTGTGATGTCACTGCCTTCACTCATGTCTTTGTTTTGTCTGAATGTTGCCATGTGCCCTAATGTGTCCTCTCCTCTTTTTATTTTATTTTGTTAGAAACTGTGGAGAACTCACTTTTAACCCAAAAATGGAATTAGACCAGAGACTCCAGTTTATTAGTTTATTAGTCACTCTTTAGCTTATTTTTTAAGAAACTGTAGAGTACTAACTTTTTAGACCAATATTAGATTAATTTTTAGATTATTATGCAGAGACTCCTATTACTGCAACCCAAAAAAGGAATTAGGACGAACTTAGAATCCAAAAAAAATTCTTCCAGAACAGAAACATTTAGTTTTTATTACTTAGAAACTGTGGAGTACTCATTACTTTTACAAATTTAGTCCAGAGAATACTTATCTAGCAACCCAGAAGTCCAGAGGATGCTTACTTACACTACCAGAACAGGGATTAGAACAAACTTAGAATCCAGAAAAAACTAACTTTGCAACTACGTTTTAGACTCCTTTTCTTCCAAACCAGAAAAGGAATTAGACAAGATTATACTTACTTACACTTATCTACTAACCCTGAATAGGAGTATCTAGTTTACATACTTTAGATCAACATTAGATTATTTTTCTTTTTTTGCTCTTTCCTTTGGTTTGTTATTTTGTTTGTATTTCCTTTTAATTCCTATAAAACACTTTGCATTGCCTTGTTTCTGAAAATGTGCTATATAAATAAAATTACCTTTACTTCTCCATACAGGGTCCAATATAAACATACACTGCAACTAATTTGGGCAAATGTGCCTTAGCAGGAGTCTTACGCTTTTTGTAGTCACCAGCATGTTGCTGGTTTCCCCACAAAATTATAAATATTCATTCATTCTGACCCATGTTCAGCCCTAGGTTTTTACCTTTGGGGTTAGCTTTTGTACAAATATCCCTGTTTTTATTAGATTTATTGCTTCTCAAATTAATGTGGATTTTTTTTTCAATGTTAGTCTCAGCTGTAAAGAAGCATCGTGTAATGCCCTACTTATAAGATACAAAGCTGACACAGTGTTGCCTCAGTAGGGTTCTACTCGCAACTGTGATATTTACACGGTTATTTATCAGGCGGTGCACAAATAAATGTTCAAAACTCCCATTAACTATACTAAAACTTCAACTTGTTGTTAACCACTAATCCTCACTGTTCCAATTACATTTTCTGCATTAACATGCAGTGTTATTTTCCAGCTCAGATTGCTTGGTAATTTTACACACAGTAAATCAGGAAACATATTCATGTAGAATATAAGAAACTGCATCACATTAACTAGTTAGATCAAGTTGTGTTATATAAGTGTGTGTGTCAATAAGTCATAAGTAGCTTTGTCAGTCAGATGTAGCTTCTTAAATGTCTCTGTGAATATCATTTGAGATACCAGATACTCCCTGCAGAGTCAAACTGCATGTAAACTGTTTTAAGTTATGAATAAATGCTTAGAAGATTACAGAGACTTCTTGTTTGGTTGGATGTTTTAAGAAAAGTCAAGTCCAGAGCTCAGTAAAGAAATGTATTTTGCTGTGGGTGAATAAAGATTTTCTTTTCTCTGTCTTATATTTTACATATATTTAAACATTCAGTAATAAGACAGGAGATGGTAGAGAAAGAATGGAGGAAGGTTGTATCAAAGATTAAGTATATGTGATCTGGTTTCTCTACTATACCAGTTGTCCCAGTAGAAAGCTGTTGAGCAACTGGCTCTGTGTGCAGGGAAGTCAGACTAAAGTCAAAGTTCTGAAAATCAAGTGTGATAGCAAGCAGCTCCATCTGCGTAGCAATGCAGCTCAGTTTTTATTTAACTGTGACTAAAAATTTTAAGTAAAATTCCCTCTGAGGTGCAGTCTGGCATGTGACCCTGAGACGTTTGGACCTCTTAAAGGCTATTCCCACAGAAACCTTTTTCCCTGGTTTGTTTTGGCTACAAAGTAAACTGGCTGATAAACAACTAAAGCTGTAGCTGGAAGATTTCCCCCCCACCCCCACAGTTCCAGTTTTTTTGGAAGCTAGTTTATACTACTCTGAACTAAGCTACAAGAGAAAAACTAGCATTTAGCTAGTTTAGCAGAATGGTTAATTATATAACACATTCTGCTAAATATGTCTGCTCAGAATATAACAATCTATCTTCACTAAGATTTCAGTGATATTTGCTTCAATCGAGGAAGTTCGCCACTCCACTTTTATTTATTTGCATTTTAAGGTATGCCAGTCACCACCAGCAATTAATGACAGCATGACGGGAAATTAAAACAGAAAGGATTGAGTCTTTCAATCTGATTCAGTAGCCCTACTTCTTTCAGGAACTCAACAAAATTGCTACAACAGATGACATGATAGACATTGGATTAGTTAAATCAAATGTTCAACCTTGATTAAAACAATATAAAAACAGTAATAAAAAGCAATTTCTGAAGTAAGAAGAACACAGTAAAAAGAAAATCCTCATTTAAGGGCTTCAGACACATCCCTACATAATATCATAAAACTAAAATATTTATAAATGGTCAATAGTTTATCTGTTGTACAACTTTTACATATAATTATGTTCATAAACATAAGGCTTTTGCTGTATGCACACATCAGATACAGTCTAATCATCAACAACTGTTTGACTATAAATAATAAAAAGGAAAAAAAATGCTTGGTCATTCAAACTTTGTGTTTTTTTACCCAAGTCGTTCATCACATTAATCAGCTTTACTGATAAAACCAAGACCTTTGCATCAAGGGTCAACACATTCAAATCCTGCAGTGGTATCTTAAAATTTCTCCAACAGAAACTCTGCAGCAGAAGATGTTGAAAGGATGAAATAGTAGAACGCACAGTATTCCTGAAATACCGAGACAAGACCCATAAAAAAACCCAGATGCAGTCTGAGAAAGTTAAAACCAGCCTGATGAAGAAGATTGTTCTAAGCCTCAAAGAACCTATGCCACAAAGATAAATAAATATAATACAATAGATAGATAGAATAGACAGACAGATCAAAAATAAATACTTCATCTTTAAAATAAGAAATGATTTTCAGAAGTCAAATTAAATAGTTTTCATGTTTCTTTGATCTCTATGTGTGATGGTACAAACGCATATCTGCCCAACTCAGTGCAGACAGAGAAAAACAACCCGGAGCCATGCTAGGTCCATTGTGCAGCTCAGGATTTTTGATTTGTTCTTGACTGTGAGGAATGCGACTTCCCTAATCTATGAAGGAAGATGTACATCTTTTAACTAAGAGACCATTAATAATTTCAACTGAAGAAACCAGTTTCTAAAAGGTTCGGCTGTACCATCCAACTAAACCTGTTTGATAGGCAGGCAAAACAAACAGGTTAAAAGTGAGGATGAGTTTTGTGACTGAAATAAAAGTCACCCAACTTCAACTAACCATGGACTTCTTTGTGTTCTTGTAGTAAAGGTTCCAGCCGATACTCATCACCATTTTGTAAACGTAGCCATTCCCAATACAAGCCCCGTCATTATAGATTCCTGTGCTGATATCTGCTGGAAGATTGTCCACCACCGAATCCGGGAAGTTGGCTGTAAATCCCAACATTAGAGACAGAAGGAGAAAAGACGAATAAAAACCAAAGAAACAGGCAGAGGTAAGCAAGAAGATAAATGTTATAGGTTGTAAGTGGCTGAATTTGCAATATTTTTTTAGAAGGAAAACAAGTAATCTATTGTATTATGTTTTTGAGCCTTTCCAGTCTTTTTTAGTAACCCTACTTCTTGTGGGAACTCCAGAAAATTGCTGCAATAGATGAGATGATAAACGTGTTTCTTTCTCAACTTCTGAGGTAAATGTCAAGACACTTTGGATCACTTTAATTAAATATTGGACTGTGATTAAAACAAAATTCATTTAAAAACAATAATAAAAAGAAGCCAGGTGCCTTTGGTTAATGCATCATATTTTATAATGTAAGACAACATTTATGACAAAGGATAATAATTTCAGGCCTCAGAAAGGCTTTAATGAATTAAATAGACCTAAAAATTACAGACGCAGGTTTCCAGCAATTACAAGAGGCTTTACAGAGAATGTAAAAACTTCACCTCCACAGTTTCCTGTCATCTCAAATTTAAAATAAACAGTAAAAAGAAAATACTCCATCAAGGGCTTATAACACATTCACAAAAACATAATAAAACTGAAATATTTATAAATGGGCAATAGTTTGTCTGTTTCAAACTTTCACATACGATTATGTAAAAAAATAATTAATGTTCATAAACTTGTAAGGCTTTTGCTGCATATACACGTTAAATACATAAAAATTTTTTCTTCTAATAATTCACAAATGTTTGACTATAACTAATAAAAAAAGAAAAGAAAATGCGTGGTTATTAGTGTTTCTCCCCCCCCACCAAATCGTTCATCTCCTTAATCAGCTTGGCTGATAAAACCAAGACATTGATATCAAGGATCAACACATTCAAATCCTGCAGTGGTATGTGGTGTAACTTCTTAAAACGTCTTTGTGTATTCTGCTTTTTATACCACAAATCTGATCAAATGTACAATTTCAGACACATGGGACAGCTCCACCAGAAACTCTGCAGCAGACGGCGTTGACAGGATGAAATAGTAAAACTTAACATGAAGGTTACATAAGTTGCAACTTAATCATAGTTTTGATAGTGATGGACTAAACAATATTATCTTTTATAGACAATGATGCTGCAACGTTGACTTAGGTTTATGAAGATAATGAGTTATCTTTTTTTGAGTTTATGGTTCATTTAAATCATTGTTTACACTAAATAAAAAAAAGAAAAAACATCTGATCAGTGATTTTTATCTGTCCTCTCTACTAAAAGATTCAAAATATACAGAAGAACCAGATAATAATGCAAGAATATATACAGTTCAGGCTGTGTGCAGTTAAACAACAGATCTCATAAAACAGCGTTTTATCACATGTGAAAAGAAACAGAGGTTGACTGTTTATGTGACAGCCGACAGATTTTATAATAAGGCTGTACATGTGAACATCCTGTGAGAACAGAAACGTGCCCAGGGCACAAAGCGCTGCCGTCTCTGCCAGCTGTCAGTGACCGTTAATGATGCTCTGAGACGTGGACGCAGCGGATGAGGAAGAGACCGGAGACGAGTTGGTCGTGCTGGTGAAGAAGTTGTCTTCTCTCAGTTTGCTGTGCTCCGGGAGCTCCAGCTTAACCTTGGCCTCCTCGATGTCACTGTTGATGGCCGCTATGAGATCCTCTGTCAGCAAGGATAAAAAGGCAGCCGGCAGTTTGTGAGTCAGGAGATAAATAGCACAAGAAAGGGTAAGAAACTGTGTTACTGCCACTTTGATTTGTTTCTTTCACTAAAGTACAAATGCATGAATAAGACTTTCATATTCCAGCTTCTAAAAACGCAGATGACAGCATACCAAGTGAGGGAAAGCTCTTCTCTGAGCGGATGTAGCCCACCAGAACGACACTCAGAGTCTGCCCATAAAAGTCTTCTTTGAATTTGTGAATGATGTGCGTCTCCTAGAACCCCAAAGACATTTACAGGAATTTCAAAAGCAGATAATTTGCCAACATTTATTGAAATGCTTCATCAATCACAATACCATCTGGAGTTTTCCTTTCAGCAGAGCAAAACAACTCTGATACAAGCAGGTGTGTGATGCTGTGAACACAACTCAATGCAGACGGAGGAAAAACCTGAGTAACTTTATTTCCTGGCGCCGTTAGGTCAAATGCGCAGCTCAGGGTTTTTGTTTCTGTTCTCATAACTTCTCAAATCTTGTTACCCACGGATGATTAACGCTTTCAACTGAAGATACCACACATACCACCAGCCAACCAAACAGGTTTAAAGTGAGGATGAGTTTTGTGACTGAAATAAAAGTCACCCAACTTCAACTAACCATGGACTTCTTTGTGTTTTTGTAGTAAGGGTTCCAGCCGATGCTCATCACCATTTTGTAAACGCCGCTATTCCCGATACAAGCCCAGCCGTAATAGATTCCTGTGCTGATATCTGCTGGAAGATTGTCCACCACCGAATCCGGGAAGTTGGCTGTAAATCCCAACATTAGAGACAGAAGGAGAAAAGACGAATAAAAACCAAAGAAA
>CAEGAE010024317.1:0-38440 GCA_903067095.1 Girardinus metallicus | reverse complement strand
GGAAGGGGGAGGGGAGGGGGGGGGGGGGTGATGGAGGGGGGGGGGGGGGGGGGGGAGGGTGAGGGGGGGGGGGGGGGGGGGGGGGGGGGGTAGGGGGGGGGGTGGGGGGGGGGGGGGGGGGGGGGGGGGGGAATGGCTGATCAGGTCTGACACACTGTTACTGCATTGTCCTGACACCATAGAATGATCAAACAAAAACTTTATTGATTAAAGTATGTTTCCACTTCTTTTGAAACTTTTAGTCATGATATCTAGACATCAAGAATTTTACAGTAAGAAAAAACAAATGTCACCATATAAAGTGTACAGTTTGGTATGATGGTAAATATTTAATAAAGAACAAATCATTTTTTGGGCTACAGAGCTAAAAAAAAAAAAAAAAAAAAACATTTGCAGAAAAAGGCTTCAACTAAAAAGTTACCCTCAAAATATCCAAGACAGAATATTACAGCAAAGATTGCAGATAACCTTGTATGCAAAATTATCTTCCTTAAATTTCTTGACGATTCCTTTTAGCACAACAAACATAAATGACCACTACATGAGAGGAAAAAGTTGGATTTAAAAAAAATAACATGTATAAATTACATCTGACTGGACACAGATGTGAAGCTGAAACTTAATGTCATGCATTTAAAACAGCAGAAAATTTTAAATAATTAAAATATGTACTGTTCAGTAAAGCCTTTAATCCATACAAAAATAGATTTAATAATCAGAAGTGAATATCTGAAGCTTATATATTTGTTGAAATGCACTTAAAATAAAAAAAGTACACTCTAAAAAAGTACCTTTAAAACAACCAGTACAACATCCACAATACTGGATTTTAAAAAAATGTGTTCACAGGTAATGCAAGGTTTGAAAAATAAAAGGAATCTAAATATATATAAATTGGTGCATTGCAGTACCGACTTTTAAGACAAGGTCATGTTACATGTTAAATTACATAATTTCATTTGCAACACAGTATAGGATATATAAGGTTTCCTGTGGTCAAACATCAACATCTTGTGGGCAGTGATGTCTGAACACAGGCCTAAAAATCTCAGTACTGAGAGTAAGAAATGGCAGGAAAAATCAGGGTGTGGCTATTAAACAATAGCAAGGTCATTCGTGACACTAGTGATCTTCTTTAAAAAGCAAAGTTGCAAATGTAACACAGATGATCAACCATGCTTGAAAAGGTAAACAAACCAGATTTGGGGGAACAAATGTAGTGTAAAGTATAATGGATCATACCTTGAAGCATTACTCTGGGTCGATCCTTCGTCCTCTTGTTTTTTATTTTTATTCTTCATCATGATAATATCCTTAAGACTCGATGGTGATGATTTGTCCTTGTATTTACTGTCAAAAAGTTGAAGGTAGCATGAACTATCACAGAAGTCCCATCAGACTGCCTTTTCTCAGGTGGCAGATAAAGCCCAGACGGTGCGACACGAAATGAGAAAATAATAAAACGACTGATTTGAAAATCATAATTTACATTACTAATTTAAATTAAAGGTAACAATAACGATAGATACTGTTATAACAAATCAAGTATTATGCGTATATTCTCCAAAATAGTCCACAGTTACAGCCGCATGCCGTGAATTTTAACTGCGTCATCGCATGAAGCATTACAAAAAGAATATATACAGACTACAAAATCGCTCAACTATCATTTACAAAATGTAAACAAATCAAATCAATGAGAAAACGTGCTAACCAACAAGACATCTAATAGTTTCTTTTTTTTCCGCCTGGTCGCAGATTAAATATTTATCCGACTCGGATAAAAAAAAAATAAGTAGCATAAATTATATCTTTACAAATTACAAAAACGAGTTTGTTTCGAAAAGCTTTCAGGCCTTTAAAGTCTGCAGTGCCTGACAGCGCGACAGAGGCGAAGAGCAGCAGCACACTAAAAATGGAGGCGCGCCATGGCTGCCGGAGCCCAGTATGAAAAACAACGACAAGCACACGGCCAGAACAGACGGCTCCTCCAGCTCTCAAAATCAGCCAAAAAGAGACACAAAACGCACAAAATCCCCCTAAAAAGCGACCGCGTGAACACAGAGCACAAATTTATATGAAAACTAGCCGGCATCGATCTAAGACGAGCAAGAGAATCGGTCTGACAAAACCCAGGGCAGCCTTCCCAAGGCTCAGCCGCCATCTAGAGCTCCTTCCCTGCTCTGAAAGCTTTGCTCTTGATTGACGTTATTTCCATTTACCCCACACTCAGGTGATGCCTAAGTCCCACCCCTTTTATTATGTTTAAATTTTACTTTATATAAACTAACAGATGATTTAAAACTTAGCAAACAAGCCCCAAAACGAAACCCTTTATTCACAATTACCAAAAGGTTATACTAGACTGTAAAAACTATATATTTTGCAGCAATTACATCACTTCCTGTTCAGCCAGGAAGAAGGACAAGCGGTAGCCATTTTATAACGCCTTTCACTATGTGCTTAGGAAACCATATGAATTGCGAACAAAGCTCTTTGATTAATTATATGCGTTTATTAATTAATGAGAAACCTTTAAAAATAAACAGCACCATAACATAATTTACCAATTAAACATCAAAACTTGGAAAGACTAAGTTATAATAATCCACCAAAATTGGACACAAAAGAAAGGCAAACCACCTTAATTGCATCTAAAACGCAACACTATAATCTGCTTCCGAGTTTTGTGCGATGTCAGAATCAAAACGTGCCAGGTAAACTTTTGATTTTCCAACTCTTCAACTAATGAAACAAGGCCATTGATGTATATACATACGAGTACACACTTTATTTAAAAACAACATTTGAATGTTAAATGTACAAAGATTGAATTTCGAAACAATTCCGATTTCTTCCTAGCATCGGCGATCCATAGTGTCCATGTTGTGGTACAAAAATAATTAAAAAAATTTTAAAAATTAATTCCACTCCCAAAGTCCATTTAGAAAAAAGGTTTCATCTTGACAATATTTGGCTAACTGCCAAATCGCTTGCCATCTTCGCGTTAAACAACGCTGTCTCCACTGCAGCAATATCCAGTTGATTGGCGTCTTGATAGGATAAAAGAACAACAGAAGAATTGTAAGCCCACAGTGGAACTAAAAAGATATGATTGACTGACTTACCAACAGATAAACGCATGACAAAACTACACTAAAAACAAATGAACTACTTGGCTAGGTTTCAGTTGTGTTAGCAAGAGCTGTCCGAGCACAACATTGTTGAAAATGTTAGTGTTTTGTAATAAAATATAAATGTACAAAGTAAAATGTCAAGTAAAAAGTTTTTGTCATTAACCGTTATTAACAGTCAGTATGACAATGTACTGGATAAAAACAATTGGGTATTGTAGAGTTTGTAGTAACTTATTCTGATTCATACGCGCATGAATTTTAGCAGATGTTTAAATTCCAGTACAACACAAAATTTTATAAGAACTAACAAATTAAGACTTGCACATGTGACTTGTTACCATTAGGTTTAAAGTATAATGCAACAATATGCATGTCTCACTGTTTACTTTGCTACATTTGGTGGGCCATGAAAAGCTTTGAATAGTTCTCATTAAGTAAATGCCGAAAAAAGCAAAATAACAAAAAAAAAAAAAAAAAAGTCATTAAGAGGCCACTAGGGGCAAATGCATCAAAGCATTTTACACCAAAAACATTTTTATTTTGTGGGAAAAGTTGGATAAGCAACAGTTGTAACCAAATTACAATTACACTAAATATAAACTCAGCAGATTAGCAAACAACACACATTAAAACCAAAATAAAATCAATTGTTTTAATGGATCAGGTTAACTTTCAAACAACCAAGTTCCGACCACAAACACATTAGCACGCTCGCAACTTGATAAAGATGTTATTCTGAGAGTGGAAACCTAATGTATGCCTTAACATCGGAACAAGTGTGTTGTTGTTTTGGAAGACATTTTAAGAAACAACAAATTTATGTATTCAAGCTTTGCTTAATACGCAACTAACTACTTGACTATTCTGCAAAGTAATGGCAGCTTAAGAAAAAAAATTACTTTTTCTTAGAAGTGCCAGAAGGAGGCAATCCAAACAATATGTAAGGAAAAAAAACTGAATTAGCTTTTATCAAAAGTTAAACCAGTTAAGGTAGCTGCATTTTGCCTGTACCACTGATAAAATAAACACATGGTTTGAGAATGCCTCCACCAGCTCATATGTACTGCTTGGTCAAGCCTTTATAACTAAAACGCAATGTGACCAAGACACAATTAATATAAAATAACTAGGCCAGATTTCTTAAATCTATTAAAATAGGATGGCAAAAAGGGTATTTCAACTTCCTCATATTTCAATATTGAAATGGGAGGAACTTACAAAGTTGTCTTCTTTCTATTCAGATTTGGCACATCTTCTTGAAAGTCTTCTGTGTCTGCTGTGGAATAGAAAAGGAAACAATTAATGATAACCACTAACCTATATGAGGTCTGCAACATTTCCCTTTATAGGTTCACAATTAAAAAAATTTTAAAAGCATTCAAGTCAATGTGATAAATATATAGATAAATAATATGTCAGATATATTTTGAACCAATATTGTGACTTGTGATAAAAAATATTACATCCTAAGGCAGAAACAAGTATGAGGTTTCCTGTTGGACCGTCTTGAGACTCCAGTTTACATTAAAAATGCACCTGGCTGCCAATTAACATTTAAAACTAGTTCCCTTTGTTCTTTTTGCTGATACTCTGCATTACAAGGTCAACAAAATTTCTGAACAATTTAAAGAAACCATGGTGAAGAAATTTTGAGTGAAGGGACATACTGAAATTACTTCTTGTAAAAATTACCACTTAAGATAAAAAAAAAAAACACAAGCAAACAAAACCAAAACTCCTTTAAACAAGTTCTGTTTGTCTTGACATTTTGACTTTATTGATTCAAAAGACTTAATCAGAATATATTGTGTTTTATAATAACATGTATTAGTTTTCCACATTGTTAATAAATTTTTATAACTTTATGACATAAACATTAAACCATTTCTGTCCAAAAGGTGAGTGGACTGGGTGGGGCTACACGATACATTGTAAATTTCTTGTCGCAATGTTCCAGTTTGCATTATACCCATTGCAAAGAACTGCTTGAAGTTAATGTTAGTTAATTAAGTAGCATGGATTCAGACTTTTCTGTGTTTGCAATCTACCAACTGACACCAAGTATTTTAGAGACTGTAGAGGTGGCAAGATGGTAGTTGTTAAATATGGGTCCTTCATGAGTGAAGGCGTTAACTGCCAAAATATCAGAAGTCAACGAGAAACAACTTCTTCAACAGAACTTTAATTTTTGGTAGAAATCATTTGCATCTCTACTTCAACACACCTGAGTCAAATAAGTGTATCATTAGCAGGATTCTGGAGAACTTGACTCCATACTCAGGAGGCAATTCAGACATTTAATTCAGGTGTGTTGGACCAAGGACACATCTAAAAGTTGCAGGACACCAGTCCTTAAGAAATGGAGTTGAAGGCCCCTGATGTATGGCTTGAGTTCAAAGTAGAAAGACATAAACGCTGTTTACTTAATTTTAATTTATCATAAGAGATGTTGTGATAACAATGTAAACACAAAATCACATACTGCATGTTTTCCCAAACACTCTGCAGTTGCAATGTTACTGTTTGGGCAAATTTAATTCCAATGACAAGAATTAACATTTTATGTTTGATCCACTTTTGATAGGTGTTCCAGGTGTTCAATCAGCACAAAAACATACTCTTGTACACAAATAGTTGGAGTAAGGTGTTAAGTGTTAAGAAAGCATTTGAATATTCAAAACCATGTGAGTATGGCATGGGCTTTCAGAAGGAGTGTCATTTTGTAAGCAAAATTTTAACCACTGTTCTTAAAGACTTTGACTCAACGGTACTGACGACAAATGGAACTCATCCATGATCAACTGAGAAACTGAAGTAAATTGGTTACTGAATTAATTACAAACTATTAATGCAGTAGGAAAACCTTTTTTTTTTAACGTTAGTAAAACAATTTCCATTGAACGCAGAATTTATAGCATGGTGGTCATTTGATGAAATACACGTTAGGTACATGTTTAACATTTCCATCACGTGTTCTTCTGTTTTGACAACCGATTGTATTCATTTTAAGCGCAAAACTATTGTCTACCAAATTGTAACTAACCAATTTGAGAACATTTCCAAAAGATTTTGTACTATGAAAATCCCTGTTCACGCAGCAGGTGAACTGAAGAAAACACTAGCCAGAGGCATAATTAGCACATCAATATGAAGTTGCTAAAACACCACAGATAAGTGTTGCCATGTGTAAGGTGACGCTAGACTTTCATTTTAGGACGGAAGTTCAGTATGATTGGAAAATGATCAACAACAACTATTTTTTGTACTGCATTATAAATATGGATATGAAAACAAAATTGGGAGCATAGGTTGTTGGGACTTTAAAGCCACCACTAGGGGGCAACCAAAGTTAAACACTTTTTAATCCAGGGCTAACCATAATTTTTCCTACCTTAATGTAACGTGTGAATTGACCGTAACCAATTTAGGTCAATCACTGCTATGCCTTTAAGTTGGTAAAGGAAGTAGTCACAGAGCAGAGTTGGTGAGTAGGTGTGACTGGGGGTTGGGATGTTATAGTCAACAACGCTACAGTAGCCGCTTTGAATCAGTGACGATTTTTTTAGTCCAATTATCTTGATAAGCTGGGAGACATGCATTTGCAGGGATAACTGAATAATGGGCAAGTGAAATTTTGTGGGATTAGAGTACTTTTGTCTTTCTAAAGGTTTTGTTAAGCTAACTTGCTAATTGAAAGCACATTACGTCGTTGTGTAAAAGCAACACAGTTAGGTGAAAATAAATAGCCGAAGTGGTCATCTGTAGCCGAGTGGGGTTCCAAATTAACAATGAAAATTGTGTTAAAAGGGTTTTGTGTAACACAGCGGTTTATGTATTTTAAGGCGAGAGGATTCATAACAAACTAAAACATCCCCAGTTAAGTAAAGCCCCGGCCCACTACTTTTGGTTTGGCCATAGTTAGCCTGGATTTATTATAGCAACAAGCATCTTACTTGAGTGTCACTTTGTGTTGTGAAACGTGTTAAATGTAAGTAAGTGTTGGACCAGTTTATCAGTAATGTCAAATTTGAGTTAAACATTTAGGCTTGATTTTAATAAATATATGTGCATGACAGGCTAGCTATTTATAATATATTCTCAATCAATTGAAATGAGGTCAGATGTTGATTTTTGACATGGAATAGGGTGCTGAAGTTGAGTCTTCGTTGTTATGCCTTGGACCTGCCAAAGGAGGCAGTCACATAGTTGAGGTTGCCTGAAATCGTGAAGTGAGGGGCACCAATAGATTATAATAAATGGTAGTTCAATCATTCATTGGCTACGCAACTTTAGATGCAAATTGTTTTGAGATATGCCAAGTGGTTCACCACGAGTTATCGATAGTTGTAAAAGATTGTTTAAATTTGCAAATTTATCGTGAAACTGTATTTTGATAAGGGGCTATAGATATGATGTTTCTGTTTGTGTGGCCGGAACCATGCAAAACATATGTTTTGTAATACAAATACTTATACTAAAAAAATACGTAGTCAGGGTAACCTAGTTTCAAGCTAGCCAGTACGTGAGCCTGCTAGAAATACATAGTTTGTCATCACACATAAAACCACTAATAAGTACTCATTTGCTAGAGCTTACATTTCTTTAAGATAATTCGAAAGCTAAATGAGGAGCTATTATTCAACATACAACACAAATAACATACATTTGGTCATCTAACAACATTTTTCAATTTGTCTCAAGAATAATACTTACAGATTTCCATTGCAGAATGAATCCGTCAAAGTTCTTTAATTTGCGGCACCTAACCTTTAAAAACAGAAACATAACGATTCAGAAAAGACGAGAGAAAACAGCACACCCTACTGGTTACACATATATATGTATTGCAGTAAAGACAAAGAAAATTGTAACTGAATTACATAAAATAAAACATACCATTCTACATCTTCGAAGCAATCTTCAATTTGACGCTCTCTGCAAAACATCAATCGGAATTTCTGTAAAAAAAAAACAAAGCATAATTGCGATTATTCATGCCAAACAAATTGGCAAATTCCAGTTGCCAATAAAACCAGTAACTGATTTTCATGCCTACCATACATAAATTTTAACTGGTAAATGGTTCATTAAATAGTGATAATGTATTTGTATATTTAGTCAATGAAAGGTTTGATTTTTGAGGGACTTAGTGGTTCAAAATCCCAAGTAAATCTGTCTTAAACCGTGGCATCCATTTCAGAACAGCCTTCAGTCGACATTTTGTCTATGTGCTGGGTGATACTAATCCTTTGGATTTTAAAGTAGTGCCTGATTCAAATAACTAATTTAAGACTTGATATCATCAGTTTCACTGTTTGACTTTAAAAGCAAATGTCTCAATATCCCTCTTTGTGAGACAGAGAAATTAAGAGAAATTTATTTATTTATTTATTATATATCAAATAGATTTTCCTCATATTAACAAGTTTGGTTAGAATTTCTAACTTAAAATTCTTTACTGACATAAACTAAAGCAGGAATGTCCCAAAAAATAAAGACTTATGGTAAATATCCATATTACTTCTCTATTCAGTACCTCAAAGGGTTAAAAGCCAACACCCTATTTTGTATTTCGACATATATCTAAGCTTTTATAACATAAAGAACCTTTAGTTAGCAATCAGGTCAAACATAGTAATGTGTGGGGTCCAAAAGTACAAAATTATTGTCAAAAGTTATATTTTTAACGTTTTAACAAGTTCTCACAATCTGTTACTATTGTTTAAAATGACTAAGCATTTTGAAAAACCCTTTTCCAGAAAATCTGCTACAAACTACATTTGCAATCTTTATGAAATGATTATACCGAAAAAAGAAGGATTTTATTTATTTTTTTTGTTATTTCCAATCCGATGAAAAAGCTCAAAAACTGAATAAACTGAAAATAAACAAAAATGTGCTTAAGGCTGTTGTGTTGCTGTCAACTAATGTCAATAAAACGTTTAAAAAATGAAAGATGAAGGTGATTGTCCTGTTTTTGTCGAGTAAAACCAGAGAAGAGTATTTTGCCCTCTCAAGGACAAAGCAAATTTTAAATGCGTAGGTTAAAATAACTCCAAATACATCAAGAACAAATACACTTCACCACACACGAACCGAGTTAGCTCAAAACACAGAGAGCAAACATGCAAAATTTGTAAACTAAAACATAATTGTAAGCTTTTTACAGTATGTTAAAGGTTTTCTCCATTCTTCGCGGACACACACCATGGCCATTTTTACAACACTGCGCCTAACTGTCGTTCTTTCCACCATATTGCCATGCGCGCCTGATTCATATTTTACGGCTAATAATACAGGATTTCTCGCAGTTTCTTACCAATTTCATCAGCCGTGGCTACCCCCCATCGTCTACTGCCGCCACCGTCGCATTTAGGGGAGATTTTCGTCGTTTTGGTGGGTTTTTGAGCTGCGCCGTCACCCTCTTCATCTTGCCCGTCCTTCGCACCTCGCTTCTCTGCTGTGTCTGTCCTCCTCTCCGCCTCTGCCTGCGATCATATCCTTCAACGGCTCTGCCCACTTTCCTCTCAACGTAAGCCAAACTTCACTTCCTCTACAGCCCCAACCAGACAGCTGGGGCAACCCAAGTAACCGGAGAAAGGCCAGAAAAACTAGCATTAAATGACCATGGACAAGTTTAATCTTTTCTTTAGAAACATTCTTATTAACATGAAAACCTATAACAACGAATATGTTTTGTTTTTTTTTTTTGGTTGATTTTTTTTTTTTTTCGAAAAATCTCTTCGCACCCAAACTGTAAAGAAAAAATTAAGTTTTACTGGGTTTGATTAAATTGATTTTGTCACCAGAGGCCAATAAAGAAAGGATAAACCAAAAATAATAGAGTATTGAATTAAAGTGCAAGTAATTTTTGTTCTTTGGTCATAACCAGAGTATAATAAATTTGAATTTGGTGTAACTTTCTTTTCACATAGGTGTAAATATGAAATCTGTAAGGAGCTAGCAAAAATTTGGCCCATTTTCAGTTATTCTGAGACCTTCCACATCTGAATTTGTAGATAGCAAACGACATCACTGCTCATGTGTGGCTGGATGGGTGCTTACTCTGAACACATGCCATAAAAAAGACTTTACTTACTATAATATTTAATATTTTTGTTTTATCTGGTATTGTTTTGTGATTAAAAAATATATGTGAGACTATATATTTGAATTGCATTTTTAATGTAGGACCAGTACAATAATTTGACTAATGAATTAAAAAATGTCAGAAACGCAGTGAACTCACTCATGTTCAGTTCATTTACCCAATGTTGCCAACTGTCACTTTTTTAGACTCAAACTGGAGATTTACCTCTATCTCTTACTCTTTTGCTCTGCCCAGGTAATTCTCATCGCAAATAAATAAATGGCTTGCACTCAAACTTTGCAGTTTTGGTGGTTTTGTACCTTAATACCTTTCTAACATTTTTCATGTATGAAATGGTATGGTCCTCTGTGGGTTGTCGAGCACCTACCATGCCTTAGTTTGTTCCTGCCAAAGTAAAAAAAACACACACACTGACACATAATGATTTATGAATGGGGGTCATAATCTGTCATGTTTGATATCAGTTCTTTTTTCTGAACAGAGATCAGAACTTAAACAAATGGAGGGAGAGTTTCAAATTTTATTTTCAAATGGTAATGTCCAATTGAATTATTGCAATTTTTCACCCAGAATCATAAAAATATTTAACTACAACAAAAAATAATTTCATATATCATTTGTTTAAGTACATTGTTATAAAATATTTTTCGTTCATGAGTACGAAATGGATGTTTGGATGGAAATAACTTTGATGGGACAATACAAAATAGAGAATTAAGAAAAGACAGAAATTAATTATCTTTTGTACTCTGCTGTATGGGATTTTGTAAACAGTCTCCTTATGCAAATTTTCATTTAATAGATAAAAAAAGATTAAACTTCCTTTCACATGAACATGAAACTGTGTTCCAAAGTAAATAGGGGAGATTGCGTTCACAAGAAAATGAATTCTAAATGTTTTGGTTGAAACCTGGTTGGGGCTGATCAGAACTTGCTTTCAGTAACTTTGTTCGAACTGAGTATGCAGGAACTAGGTGCTGTTTTTTCCTGACTGAATAATGAAGAGGGCTAGAGAACCTGAAATAGCCATGCAATCGATATCCAGGGCAGTCAGGGATTTGGAGGGGTGGTGCTAGGACAGCCCAGAATACTACTTTGGTGATGAGCCTCAGTTCTACCTACATAGTGCCAGGAATCTCTAGATGATGCAGCAGTAGAATGTATTCAGATTTTTGGGAAGTTGCATGCCTTGATTCAGGTCAATCTCCCTCTCTCTCTTTAAAACTATCCCAGCCCTTTAGTTGTTCGGGTATTGTGTCTTGCATGTCCTCTTGGCCATAACCATGTCCTTTGTTTTATTGGGGGTAAAGAGAGATTACCCCCAATAATCTCTCTTCACTAATAGCACTAGTCTAGTGCTATTGTCACTAGATTTTTTACTTCTACATGCTTCTTATTAGTGACTCACTAGAGTTATATCTAGGATGAGGTTTTCCACAGTCATTTAACTTTGAGAGGACACCTTTTGGTATGTGGTGACCCAGAGAGATTTTGATTTTTAAAAAGCAAATGAAGATATGCACCTTAACACTGACATTTGTCTCTTCAATAAAACCATGTAATATATATTCAGCTGTTTTTACAACAAAGTATCTGCAATATCAACTATGATTTACTAAGCCAATAACTGCTTTGGGATTTTTTTACATCTTTATTCTAGTTTCAGGTTGTATTTTACTTCTCAGTCTCATGATTGCATGAGCTGTCCAAATTGAAATGTTAACAAGTTTGACTAAGGTGTTCCTGGGCCTTATTTTATGATTTCTTTTTGAATAGTTTTGTCATCATACAGATTTTAAAACCAGTGTAACACCAGTTCCTGGTAGCTCTCTGGGACGGCATTATTGATGGCATCTGGTGCTCAGAAGAAGATGCAGCATCAACATTTTATTTAGGGAAATATTAAAGCTGTTGTTTTGAAATACATGTTCATATTTGCAGCTGCATAATCTGTGAAAGTAGAATTAGAGTTGTGTGCTATATCAACAAATCACACAAAGAATACAATTCTCTGTTCTTGTGTTATGGCAGACTTCATCAATCTTAGCCTTTCAGGGAGAAACTCTGAACTGTTCTATAAAAAAAGAAAAACCCAAAACTTGGTTAACTTTTGCTGATCAGTCAGTGCAGCCTTTGTTCAGCAGTCTATGAAGGCCCCAGGAATGTACTCCTCCCCCATCGCTGGCCAATGAGAGTCTCATGAATCAAAGCGCATGCTCCTCATGGTGGAAGATTTCTTTAAAAAGATCCACAACCTAGCAACAGCAGCACCCTGCAAAATCAGAACAAATCCTGACACCACTAGTTATATGAGCACTACTATGTACTAACTGAGAGCTTGGATGTGTAAAGTGGCTTCAGGTTTCACCAACTTGTCTACAAGAACATCTGAAATTGTTATTTTGGAGATTTAAAATTGAACTACCTGATAGTAAAGCAATGTTTCCTCATAGGAACATGTTTTTAATTTAGGGTTGTTATGAGTCCTGGGGGACATTATGCTGCATTTCTGTGTCGATGGATGTTTCTGGATCGACACATTTTCTACTGTGCAGTTGATGCAGCTCTTAAAGTCATATAGTGGAAGCTTGTACATTCAATTTTTTTAAGAAATAGACTTAATCTGATCATTGCCACAAAAGAAACTTTGTGGACTTCAGCTTTACAGCCACTGTGCGAACCTTGGTATTCACGTGGCTCAGCAGCACATGCTGCTACTTACAGGGAAACACTTTTTTTTCCTGGAAAAGATGGCGGAACTGCAGTCGTTTTATCTCTACTACAGCTCTGAACTCTGTTGCAGTAGGCGTGCCTTGATTAGCCTACTGCAAATACGAAAGACAACAGGAAGGTTTGCATTCTTGGGTGTTTAGGTTGATTGTTTCACCCTGCAAACATTTTTTGCCCTCTCAAAACAATGGGTGTTCTTTTTGACTCTTACCTTGCATGGCTAATGTTTTTTGCAACAAGCCACTGAAGTCATAAAACATTTTTAGATTAATTTTTTAAAACTGATTGAAAACAAGAGTGTCAAAATTAACAAAATCAAAACGTCGGTGTTGTTTAATGTACTGAGAAATGTTGAACTGAACTATTATTGGCTTTACTACTCAACTAAAACAATGTGACAGGATCGGTGCCTTTACAACCAAGTATAAGCCAGCTACAGAGAAAAAAGCAAGACACCACCAGCTACACGTATCCTGATGAGGCACAGCATCGTGACAACCTGCTTAGTAGTGTGTGTAAAAACCCCCTGACCTTTTGAGGCTAATATTCTTTTATACCTCTGAAAGTGTACGGTAGGACATGGCACCAAGATGTTGGTTTGGGTGTTCATGGATCAGACTCACATCCAACTGCCTCATTACATTATGATATGGAATCTTTGGAGGTAAAATCAGCAACTTATATTTTTGGTTGTGCCCCTTGTACAACTATTGAGCTACTTTTTAAAATAAGGGGCAGGCCACCGTCATCAGGAAATACTGTTGAAAGGGTGTGGATGTTTTGCAACGATACACTGGTATGTGTCAAACCAACATCCGATGTTTGTTATAAGCATCACACTACCTCTGCTACCCAACATTCTTTCCTTACCTGGCTTTTCATGTAGTATAAGAGAAATTGCGAATAATCATTTCACCCCACCTTCTTCCATTGCCCTGTGCTTTAGTTCTGATGCTCATATACCCATTGATAGTGCTTTCTGTGGTGCACAGGGTTAAGGACTGCAACCTGATGGCTCTTCAGTACTAATTGGAACAAAGTGTGATGCAGTATGTAATTTGACTCCTTTCTGACAGAAGCAGCATTAACTTCTTGTCTCATGACTATAGGCCATACCTCATTTAAAAATGAATGAGTAACCTTGACCTCTCTCCACCCTCCATGACCCTCTCTGTTCACCACAAGTCTTTTTGTGAAAGGTACTGACAAGTGGAGAATATAAGAGCTGTAGTTTTGGAGATGCTATGATTCTTGTTCTGTCTACATAACCCGCCCACTTATAGGTGATGCAATAAAAAGATCCTCATCATTTACCTCACCTATTATTAGTCATAGTGTTAATCAGTGTATATTGGATAAAACTGAATCAAATATTACCTCAACAATGGCAATGGCTAAAACACATTGGCTTAAGACAATGGGTCTTTAACTGTGGTACGAAGTACCTCTGCTTGTGATTTTTGAGCTGCCTTTAGTAGCATCAGAAGAAATGTTGTCATTATTTATTGAACAGGTTATTGGAAACAAATTGACTGTGATGTAGACCTGATATCTGTACACTACTTTGAAATCCTAATATTTAGTAGCTACTTATTTAAATAAAAAAATAGGAACCATTGTCTAAGAGGATGGATGTGTACATGTTCAGGGGTGTTATTCTAAAATCTAAAGAATTATTAATATTAAAGCCTTTCAGAAAACTGCAACTTTATCCAATTTATTGTTATTTTTCATTATTGTAGCTTTGGAAGGTCAACTTCTATGTTAATGTTCAAAGTCCATGTATACAGGAAAATGCTGGTTGCATTATTATTTTTGTGCTGCCACCTGGTGGCCTTGGTTAGAAAATAAACTCGATTTGGAACATATAGCGTTCCAAGTAGAACTCCAAATAAGCCTTTTGCTTATTTGGATTTAAGCAAGAAGCACATTACTCTAATCTGAAAATTGCATAGATAGTTTGGATAAGACAAAACATCTTATCCAACAAGCTCAGACGGTTAATATTAACGGGGAAGTTATTGAAAAGTGAAATGCAAGTGTAAGTGTAATAAATACAAAATATGTGTCCTCTGGCACTGTTTAACAATAGATACAGGTCAACTGTAAGACCTGTACTGGTCTTTTGTAGACACCGGCCTATGATTTCCTCTAATTTAATAAAAGGATTTCACTATCGTGATGTGAAAGTCTTCCCTGGGAAGCAGTGTTGTTCTCTGCTCTCTAATGGTTACAATGTTGGTGCATTCAGATAGTGTGGGAAATTTGTAAAACGCCTGTCAACCTTTTTATATATATTTTTTTTATTGTGGAAAACATTCCTTTAGTTTGTTCAAGTGGGAGAAGCCACACATTTTTTAACAAAATGCTGTTGGCATTATTTTAGCTGTCCCCCAGAATCCATTTGAAATCAATATAACTTACTTCTTTTAGTTGAATAAAGTTTATTGGAATTTATAATTGGTAATACACAACTATTTGTTTACCGGAACTATGAACATTGCACGATACAGATGCCTGTTTGTTTTATCAACCAGAAATTACAGCAGGTTGAAAACTAAACATTTATCTTGTCACCACACATAAAGTAAGATGACAGTGAAAGCGCAAAAACCAAAAAATAATCTCTTGGTTCGTATCAGCATCAGCTGCTTTGAAAGACATGACAACAGCTCTATTTCAGGTTCTCATCTACAGGTGAATAATACTTATGCCAATAGTTTAATAAAACTATTGGCATAAGTTGCTGTAGTTTGAGTATTTTACGCTTGAAAGAACATTTGGAGTGAGAAAAGTTAGAAAATAATGAATTAGTGTATCATGGTATCAGATTTGATCCAAAAGGGGAAAATCCAGGTAATATTTTAAGAAATGTTTTCTTAAAAGCATTCAGCCTTTCGTAAATATAGAAATTTCCAACTCATATTTGTTGTTTTAGGCTTTAAATCAACCAAAACTCTGCTCTGTGTGGCAACAGCTCAGCAGGAGTTGGGATGTACGTGACCGACCTGAAGGCAGCACCAGCCCACATAACTCTCCTCTTCAGCACCGGGAGCAGAGGGCCAGCCCGCAGAGCTCTTCCGGAGGCGGATAATCCCCTCATCTCTACTCGCAGTTCTGGAAGGGATTTGCAATAATTCACCTACAGGAAGACACCTTCCGGAAGCTCATGCAAGTTACGACTTAAAGAGAAGCCTGGACCTGCGCACAAATGGATTTTTGCGACTCACCTTGCGCGTTTTGGTGTAGTGTATAATGTAGCGGCTGCTGCTTGGGGAAAAAATAAAAATAAAAATTGAAGCCTCTGATACCCATATAAATATTAATAATTTCGGCAGCATGTTTGTTGCTTTAACTTTTATTGCGGTGGCTCTCTGTCTGATCAGTGGCGAACCGCTGAATTCTTCATCTGCGACGCAGAATTCAACATCCACGTCCATCATCCTCGGTCACGATGAACTGACGAGTAAAAACGCCACGCACGGTGCAGTGGGATCCCGGATCTCACCTCTGATGACTTACCTGCCAACTCTGAAAAACGTCGTTATTTTCATCTGTGTGTTCACAGCTGTCCTCATAACATGCCTGGTCATCAAAGTGATAAGGTAGGCTTCTCCCAAACCATTTCTGAGGCTTAGAGTGATTGTTTTCACTGTGATACCTGGTGTTATTGTGGCTGTTTTATATCCTCTGGGATATAATGTAGATGAGGAACGAAGGATTTTTGAAATCAATTGTTAAATCAAAAGAAGAGCATGATAGAGAACTGTTTGTCATGTAATAGAGAAAACTGTTGCCTAACATGCAGCTTTTGCAAATTCATGTGTACTTTTTTAGTCATTAGGATACTTGCACTGTTATTTAAACAGTAATAAAAGAAAAACTATTCTAAAGTAATAAAACACAACATAAAATTGGTAATTAAAGTTACAATATAATAATACAATCAATAGTTTTTTCTTTACATACAAATTAACAAAAATATGTAATAAACATTGAATAGTAATAATTTCCAATTTCATACTGCAGATAATATAGATTTGTGTGCTTCTGCAGTTTATAAAGTAACATAAGAATAACAGACTGATATTAAGCTGGTTAGATCCTGCAGCAGACAGTTTACTTTAATCAGTCAGTCAACCAAACTTAATTTGGACTTTTCGATGAGTGTAAGACAAAGAGCTCTGCAGAGGTTAAAAACAGATAAACTCTCATAAAGACACAATAACGGTGATCAAACTACAAATAACCAAACAAAAAAATCTGAGATAAACACCAGAGATACTAAAACATACAGACAATGCTAAAGTCTTAAGCCTAAATGCTTCATGGAACAGGATGAAGCAAATTTTAAGCAGCTTTAAAACTGTACCCCTCTATACCTAGATATGCTAAAATTTCTTAAAAAGGTTAATAGATTTTTTGGGTCATTATTTGCTACTACTGATATTTCCCAACGCCGGCTTAGGAAACTATATGGTTGGGTAAGAAGGTGATTGTCTGGTTTCATATAAACAGATGCTCTGACTAACTTCAGTGCTCTAAGTTCGTCTCACATGTTTTCTGTCACATAGGTCTGGCCGAAAAATTAGGAAAACGAGAAAATACGACATCATTACCACACCGGCGGAGCGGGTGGAGATGGCCCCTCTGAACGAGGAGAATGACGACGAAGACGACTCGACCCTCTTTGATGTCAAATACAGGTCAGTTCCGTTCAGATGATAGGATACGTGCATTGTTTCAACATTAAAGAAACTAAACAGAACAATTCTCTAGCTTTTAAATGCACACTTCAAGTTTCAGTAAGTACAAATTAGCAATTTTATGAAGGCATGCAAAGCTAAGTGAGTCGTTGTGCTAATTTATGAACAAATAAACAATGAAAGAAAAGTTGGTCACAACTGAGGAGTTTTAGAAGCCACAATCTTTTTTTCCCCAACAGAAATGTGAGAATCTCCTACATAAAAACACATCATGTTCCTCCTACAAAGTAAACTTGAAGACAAACCAAGAATAAACTGAAGCTGTATTACTTTTTGCACTTACTTTCCTTTTACTAATAGTTCTCTCGCTGTGTTATCACTGTAAAAGTTGGAGTTTGCCTATGTAAAGCAACTAGTATTTCTGCTTTGACTGTGAAAGTTTGCAGATAAAATTCCTGGCATACTGAAACACCTCTACCGCTTCCTTTTGTTACTCTGGATCATTTTAATTACACAGAGGATTTTTGGAAAAGTAATATAACCCCCGGCAACCATTAAAATCAGCACTTTTTAACATGCACTCACAATAAACATGCTTCTTTTTAAGTTTTAGTTCAGCTCTGCTGTTGACTTAAGGTTTCACCCTTCCGCGCTTTCAATTGTTCCTCAACTAGCACTCACAAATTCACTTCCTTAAAGGAAGATATGACGTCCTGTTTACCTGGCATTCCTGACTTCCAAATCAGACGGGAGCCTACTTCCTTCTCATCATGTGTTCATGTGTTACAATGAATCAAACGTCTCAGACTAAGAACATTTTCTCCTCTCATTTCAGGTGAATCCCATGTGGGACAACTGTTGTTTTGGTAACTCCTTTTTCTTTTTCCACCTCAACTAAACTTCAACGATTTTGCCATCCAAGTGTCGTCACAC
This sequence comes from Girardinus metallicus, assembly GCA_903067095.1. NCBI lineage: Eukaryota > Metazoa > Chordata > Actinopteri > Cyprinodontiformes > Poeciliidae > Girardinus > Girardinus metallicus. The sequence goes on along the minus strand of CAEGAE010024317.1, from coordinate 19,823 downwards.
AAGTGATTTCTGCTACTGTTCATTTTACCTGCGTTGAAAATGAACAGATGTCATTTGTCTCCTGTTGTACAAGGATTCTATCGCACTATCTACGTGACTTGCTCAGTGTTTCTAAAATAAGACACGTCACATATCCACCAAACTTTAAGTGGTCTGGACAAACAAAATTCTTAATTTTGAATTTAATCCTTGGACGTACTTTTTAAACCTGAACTACGACATGTTAAACTAAGGCGGAGGTCAAAGGAGCCAAAGTTTTTCAGCATGGCTTAACTGGAGGAAAAGTTTATTAATTATCAGTGAACGTTTTAAAAAGATCAGAAGCACAAAATATAATGCAGGATAGTTGCTTTGTCTATAAACCTCATAAAAATCTTGTAAGTTTTAGTATTACATTTATTTATACCAACTAACCACTTTATTGTGCATATGTACTGTTAAAGGCTTACTAACTTTTCTGTCTGCAGTGCTTGTTTTGTTTCAGATTCAGTTTTATTTTGCTGCTATCAAGCTGATGTCAATCAATGTTGTCAATTTTGACCTAAGAATATTCTCAGGATGTCTCTTTAAATCTGTTTGTTATGAATGTGAATGGAGTACGTTGTCATTAAGCGTGCGGGAAATGCAGCAGGTTCAGCGATTAAACACCATGACAACAAGTCGCCAGTGTTACAGAGCCAAAACAAGATGAAGTTTTCTTTAGGATCCTAAATTCTGTCATGTTTAGTATAAGATTGCAATAAAGGTTCTGTCCACTCCTGTTAGTGTCAATTGTAAGGATGCAAAAAAAAAAAAAAAAAGCCTGAAGATGATTGTATCTTGTACTGCAGTAGCATAATAATCACTTTAGAAAATAAAGTCTTCTCAAACTAAAATTCTTTAGTTTGAGTATACTTTAATAACTTAGAAGAAAAAAAAGTTAGATGTACTGAGAGTAAAATTCGTAGCACTACAAAATTGCTATGGATCTCCCTTGCAGAATTTCACAGAATAAAAAGCTGCTAATTCTTCTTTATGTATTTTAAGTCAGAGACATCACGCAGGGCACACGATTAGAGCCAATCAGATGGCACCTTTTTAAAATGGGTCTTGTGCCATATGTGACTTAAAATTAATCAGAGTGGAACTTTTAAATGGTTATCAGAAACTTTAAGCTTCAGTTGGGTGTATATATGATGGAACATGGGTTTAATTTTCCTCATGACGAGAAAAACAAGACAGCATGCTTTTCAAATCAGGCAAATGGGTTTTGATTTTCTTAAGTGGACAAATTCCTACAAGATATTTTATTTTTTTCCTCAGTGGGTTCAAGATAATGCTACTGCAAGAAAATATGACTTGACTTTAAGGCTTTGCTGATAATTATAATAGGTTGCTGCAAATATCTAGTCAAAAATGAAGTGTCTCCCTCCTTTGATAGCTATTACTTGAGTTTAATATGATAGGTTTGTTCTCGTCCATAATTAATGTGCTGTTTTAACAGTTACAGCTTACAGAAACACAAACCAGCTGAAGCTGCTAGCTACACTTGCTTATAGAATTTCCGTTTATCCAAAAGTTTTTAGAAACAAAAATACACCTTTAACAATTAACAATTTTGAAGTTACATTTCTTCAGGATTTAAATAATTACATAAAGAAAAATAATAGTTTGATGATTATCTTAAGTCAAAGTGTAATGTTGCTGTTCCTTCTTCCACAATTTATTTACTTAAATACAGTGAACTGGAATGAGGGGCCTAAATTCAATTCTGCTTAGACCAACTCTAATCTTATTTATTTTTCCTTCAAGAAAATTGTTGGCATGTTCAGAGAAAATTTAATCTGTCTTAATCCACGTAGGACCAAAAATGTATGCAGAATTATGCTGAATGTCTTCTTTAGTCTGTCTTTTGTAAACTGCATATTATCATTTCTTGTTTTCCAACAATGTGCATGACCACTTCATATGTTGGTATTTTTTTAGTTTTGAATTATACTCTTTTCCTCTATGACCAGAAATCTGACAAATTTCTCTCAGGCTTGTGCCATTGCTATTGTCACGTAATCTTTTCTTTTTCATATATATCATGTGTGTAAAATTGTGGAAAAATCCTCCTTATGCAGAGATCTTAATTATAGACATTTATTAGTTCTGAGTCATCTGCTACACAAAGTTACTCTTGTTAAAACAAATCAGTTGTGGCTGTGAAGACTTTTAAAAAAAGCTGTTTAAATAGTTTTATAAGTTTCTGGAAAACAAGTTTGACACAGATGTTGTGTGTAAACCGGTCTGTTTCCTCAGTTTCCCTGTCTTTACAACACTACTGGAATAAAACCTTTTTTGAAGTGTTGACTCTTTAAAGGGAGAGGCTCGAATATTTCTTAGTCTGGATCTTTTGTTACATTCACACTGTCACAACTGAGCAGTCCAAGTGTCCATGAGTCCTACTAAATAGATTACAAAGATTAAAATGCGCACAAGGCAAGACAACCATGCAAAAGATAATATTTGCTGAGATTCAGACAGTACTACAAAATGACAGACACTGTACATGATGGAAAAAGTAGCAAAACAGAATCTCCACATCATTCAAGGAAGAGCAACATGTTAGAAAGTGTTCAAACTGTGGCAAACTGCAGATTCTGGGTTAATTAACCCTAATAGCATTGGTCACAGAATGATTCTATATTTGCCAACCTCAGACAGCCTCTCACAAATAAACCTTTCATTGCTCCAGTCTGCTGACGTCTCTGGTGCAACTTTCATGTCTATTCTTAACTTAATTGGGGGAGTAATAAGGCCAACATGCGAGCGAGCAGTCGCATCTCGTCAATAAACCCTCTAAAAAACAGTTTGTTTTTTTATTTACAGAGAAAAATCACATGACTGTGAGCGCATGAGAGGCATTTTGTTGGGCTGCAGAGAAGATCCTGGAATATTTAAGATGCTTCTGCTAATTCTTTTTAATGGGAGCATTTTTGTTGCAGCAAAATACACAAATTGATTACCAGGAATACAAAAAACAGCTCCTAGAAACCTTTTGCTGAAGCGGAACGTCAGAGGAAGTACAAAAGTATTAATCAAGCCACAAAATGTTTTTTTTGCCTTTACAGCCATTACAATAAATAGTTAGTGACGTAAAGAACATGTCAGCCCTCAAGTCTGAACTTTTTTGCGTATTTGTGTGCATACAGTCTGTTTACTTCTTTATAGAAATCTCAAGACGATTATAGATGCACTGGGGAGTGTACATCACTCACATTGGTCTTGATTTCCATTAATTTTGGACTATTAATGATTTATTTAAAGAGCTCTTTTTGCAGGGTGAAACATTTATACAACACAATTTTAATAAAGTCTAAAAAAAGAAAAAAATCGTTGCACACAACTTTACTGTGAATTCTCTTCAATCAGAATAAGGAACATTTAACGTCAGATCACCGACTATAAGCGGTAGAAACTTGGACATGACGGTCATGTACACAACTAGTGTCCAAGCACACATCAAAACTGGTTTTGGAATAAATAAAACTGGCTAAAATTAAGCTTATGGAATGACTTAAACTTCAGCCAGTTAATTGATTTAAATTTTAACTTATTATAGAATTGATTAGGTTTAGATAATTCAGAATTTGTTAAATAAAAAAATTTCTTATTTCTGCAAAGATACTGTAGAAGTTTCCTGATGGCTAAAAAAAAAGAATTTGGTCATTCAGTACCTTGTTGGATTTCAGATTGGTGGGCTATTATTAATATAATAGTAGGTGTATATACATATATTTGAGCCAGTATGTATACTGATGACCTTCTATGAATGAAAATCAATTCATAGGTGCACAAATAATTTAGGTGCACAAATTATTTGTGCACCTAATTATATTTTATCATAGTTGGATGATGTATAATCACTCCACCCTGAAAAAAACGGTTTAAATAATAATAATCTGACATTATTATTATTATTATTACCAGTTTCTGTTAGCTTCTGGCCGAAGCTTTATGTAAGACCTTTTCTGTCATGAATCCTGAAAGTTTGCATTTACAAACATGTAGGTAGGTGGTCCTTTTAATACATTGGCATTTTTTGATTATAGGCACAGAACAGTGTCAGCTACAATTAAATATGCTAATAAATCTATCGTTCTCTATAAATACTGGTTTAATATTAATCAAAAGTCCCTATACAAGAAAAAGTCACATCCATTTAAAAAAAAAAAAACACTACCTCAAGATGACAATGCTCTACCTTGCTTGAGGGTTATTGCACTGAACATCTTCAGTTACAGATTAATTTAAAGCACATTCTTGTGGTTCACTTACTGTAAGAAAGTCACTGATACATTCATTTTTAAAATGTTAAGCGCTCCTTCCTAACAGCAAACAACTTCCTGTACTCACATATCTCACATGTCCAGTGCAGAAACTTCGAGGAAACTCTGCAAAATGAGTTTAGTGTTGGCTGAGCAAACATTCATATGTGAACAGCTGCCACACTGCTATTTTATCCTCACGGGAGGTGCACACAACACCGCATGCTTCCTTTTAGTCATTTGGTTCTCAAGGCAACCTCATCAAACGTTGGCTCCAGTTCACTGGGGATCACTGGAATTTAAGGTGCTTTATGTGCAGTTAGAACAGCACAAAAAAGAAATTAAAAGTAATTTCGGTACTTTAAGAATGATAGAAATAAAGCAGTTCAGATTGGAACTTTGTACATTCTTGTCCCTGATTATTCAGTGCTTCCATCTTGTGGCCCAACGAGACATCGCAAGAGCTACCAAGCATGCGGCGGACATGCCAGATCACAGATTTAATGGAGCACATCAGATTATGAAGTACTTGGTATTAAAATGACCTCTTAGTCATTCTATGACTAAGAGGTCACAGAATGACTAAGAGGTCATTTTAATATACCTCTTAGTCATACCTCTGCTTTCATTTTTTTTTCTTAAATGTCTACTTTACAAACAGTATTGTATAAATTCAGCACCACAGGGTACAAGTGACAGATTTTTCCTGTGTGTACAGGTACCTGCTGTGTTACAATACAAATAGTTGACTTTAAAATGGAATTAGTCATTTTTTTTTTTTGAAACAGCAGGAAAATAGCCCATTTTCGTGTCTTTTCCAAACCTGTAGCCCCAGGTATAAAACACAAACCATCTGCTGCATTTGTGGAAGCTCACAAATAAACCCCCAAGAGATATCGGTTGCCATAGAAATCTCATTAAAGGTAAAATACGCTTAATGAGCCAATACAAAAGGTTGTAATTGACAGTGTTCCCATTCAATTCTTCCTTCAAGTTTTATCAGAAAAAGCAGTAACAAGAATAACATTTTGCACAGTCAGAATCATGGCTTCAGCTGAGATCTTTCTGTGCTCCTCGGTCCAGATCACAGCTTCCTGTGTGGAGCCGGAGCGCCCCCTGTCTGTGCAAAGTGCTCAAGGTCCTGAACTCCAGGGGCATGGTGTGAGGACTGGAGCTGGATGTGTACTCATACTTTAGAGTATCGTAGTAGTGGTATTTGACTGGCCTGCCCTGTGGGCCGAGAGGAAATGGCCAGAAGCCGTAGAGGTGGATCTCCTCACAGAAGCGAGTGGCCATCGTGTACATGAGGAGGCCAGTGGTGGGACGCTTGATGTGAACGTTGTTGGTGAGCCAGTACCTGTTAACATGAGCGGCTATTAGTTGCAGGAAGTAAAGGAAAAACGGAGCATTCATTCGAGTTTAACTTATCTGCTTAAAAGTTAGCACAAAGGTCTCTAAACTTACATTTTGATATGTTTAATCACTGCTCCATGAATGTTAAGATAAATTTAAAGATAAAAGGTTTAACTGCTAAAACTTACAGTATTTTAAGCCGTTTCTTTTCTTCTTTTAACTAGGGATGTTCCAATAAAAAAAAAAAATCCTAATGAAACCCAAATAATGCTTGTTGTTTTAACATCTGTGATTTTATGTCTGCTGACAAATTACGAGCTACATAACTGTTTTTATTTAAATGTTTTAATTTTAAGTATTTAGCTTTAATTAACAATGTTTTTTGCATGACAAACTGGACCACAAACTTTTAGTGACTTTGACACACTTCTTAAAGCAAGTATTTTCTAAGAGACCCATTGAAATATTGTGTGCCTAATTTATATTTAAACAGTTAAACAAAAAATCCACAATAAACTTGAAGGTTTTAGTTCAAGTGGTAAGAGGTTTGTACATCACTCATATAAGGAGTCTGGGTTTTCCCCCTCTGACTTCCTGACTGCTAATGTGAATTTGTTGCTATTGAGCCTTCAGACTCTCAAAATAGAGACCGTTTCGGCTGCTGCAGCTCTCTGTCTGCCATGTAAAAGGGACTTTGTTTTAAAAAAGCAACTTGAGACAAGACTTTTCTGGTTTATTGCAGACCTTTGGAAAGTGACGTGTATTGTTTTTAACCGTCGTAGTAACAAGCCTGAAATAATGCCTAATGAATTTCATTAGTGCAGATGGTGAGTTATTGAAGGGGAATTCTGAGGTGATTTCACTTAATCATTTTTAATTCAAACATCTTTTGTTTGCATTTCTTTTTCTCTATAAAATAACAAGCACTGGAAGTGTTTTGCATGACTGCTGATTCCATCATTAGACGAGCTTCACTCTGATACTGATATTCTACATCCTTCCCTCTGCGGCAGCAACTTTAAGGACAGAAGGTCTCATGGCCTTTATCTTCATTTTCCCTTCTTTAAATGAAAAAGCCCATTCGTCTAGCCTTGATGCTGTCATTGCCCTCTTAATCTCTCCCAGAAGTCTCTCCACACAATTTTAAAATGTTAATGTTCAGAATAGTTAATTGCTTTTGCACCATAATGACTCAGAAAAATTGACTTTTAGTGAACAATTTGGTGAAATTAACAGCAACTCATTTTAATATTGAGCTGTGAGGAGGCCAAATGTTGCAGAAAAAATGGAATTTCACTGTAAGAGCATGGAAAGCCCCGGCTTCTGGGTTTTTTCTTTTCATGCTTTTGCAATACAGAGAGTTAGTTGGAGCAGACAAAATGGCATCATTTGGTCACTGACCAGCAGAGGAGGTTAGGGATTTAACAAGGCTGGAATGATTCAGAGCAGAGTCTTGCTGAATAAAAGAGCCGAGAGCAGAAGAAAGCAATTGCTGAGGGGGATTTTGGTTAAAGCCTGGAAAGACTGAAGGATGCATTTTACAACTCTCCAGGAAACAGGTGTAGAAAAAAGGGTCTGCACTCAAATGGCAGCTATGAATTAATTGATTAAATAGATGGGCTAATAGAAAAGCTTAATTGGATTAAAAATTTTCATCCTAATCCCTCCGAAAGCTACTGCTAACAGAAAAACACTAATTTATTAATAACTTAAGCATAGTTAAAACTAATCTTTTTATAAGCAACACATAAATGCACAAGGCAATAAGGTTGAAAAACGGATTTCAGCTGCAGCTCAATGAAACAGGAACGTGAAAAGCCAACTGTCTGCTGCTTGCTTCCTCGGTGTGAACTGGACAGACAACATGAGGTCTATCTGTCAAAAGCTTTCATCCCGCACCTCTTGCCGGTTGCCTGGCAATCTCCCAGTGACGACAGGACCCACTGCATCCTGCTGTTTTTTTTCCACCAAGATAAAGTCAGAGCATCTGAGTGCTTTGCCTCTGTGGAAATCACTAGCGCTGTGCTTCAGCCCACATTTCACAAAACCTGACCCAACTTTTACACGGCCAGGCGCGTATTTATGCTTTGATTTAGACTGCCTAGATTCAATCTTTCAAGCTTAAGTTTTTATTAATCAAGACTTTGAGGTTATGAGTGAAAATGTGTAACTCTGAAAGCATTTTCCATACACAGGTTGGACAAACTCCTCCATCTTGATGGAGGTTTGTAATTATGCTGTCTGCCACAATGTCTGTTTGTGAAAAACCAAATTCTGGGGATGTTTTGGAGATTTTAACAGAAAAGCAGTACAGATTTGATGGACATTCAGTTAGCTGCCATCTGTTATTTGACCACTGGGTGTCACTAAATCTAACAGATTATTGCTTCAGGGGAATTAGACAATTAGAGCATTTCTGTTTATCTTCCATGTGTCTTGTCTAGGTATTTCAGATCTACCACTTAGAGAAGCTGGTTACCTTCATGTGCCACAACAAAACTGAGATCTTAGGACAAAATTACATCAAATTTGCATCCAACATTTCAACCTGTTTTGTAATAGTAGCCTGTGTTTGTATGACCTTTGACCATTTATATTATTGGTTTAGGTGCTTTGGTGTGTGTATGAGGTGGGTGAGCAAATTTGCCAGCTGGAGGTGCACAGCTGTTAGAGTGGCGAGAATAAAGGGGGTGTACACATATGTATGCCACACTTTTCAGATATTCAATGTAAAAAAAAAAAAATAAAATCATGAATTATTTTCTTTATATTTCACAATATTGCACCTTAGGTTGATCTATTGCATATAATCAATATGCAATAGATTATATACAGAGGTTTATGCTTGTAACATGAGAAAATAGTTTGAATATTTTTGTGAGTTAAATTAGTGGTGATGGTAAAAAAAATATGTTCCAAAAGACAGGTTTTGTCTGCTGACTGCCTGTGAGTTCTAGATTGAAACGCACCATAAGTGGGAAAATCAACTTCTTCAACGGTACAGAAAATAAGCATACTGCACCAAATGTCAAACGTCTTTGAATAACAGGGGTATTAGCAACGACAATCAAAAGACTGATTTTATAGGAAACAAATATAACTAGGGGATTTGGAGCCAAGACAAAGAAAAGAGACGGCTTCCTCGCTGAGTGTCTCTGATGATGAGCTGTAAGGTTAAAAATAGCCACCTGGGCCTGCAGATTAGAGTTTGCCAACACCCCTGATTATACTGCTCACAGGTGCTCCTGCGAAATGCAGCAGCTGTGCTCGCATCTCATCTTACCCTCGGACAGCGTGGAGCAGACGCAGTGACGGGAACGCCGTGCGCACGTCCACAGTATGCACCAGGATGAGGCGGAGGGCCCACTCCACACGCTCCTCCCCGCCCTTCGCCATGAAGGCCGGGATCCACAGCACGCTGCCGCTGAGGTTCTGCAGGCGACGCAAGAAGCGATCCTTCCACTCGTCACTGACCAGGTCCTGGAAGGCCCGCTGCACCACCGAGGGGTTCATGGTCACCAGGTTGGTCCGCCGGCCCACGTCCTGAGAATATTCCTCCACCGGGGCCAGGTTGCACCTTAAAACAAGAAACAAAAAAGCTGATTCTATATGACTGTAAATAGAACCAGTCTCAAAAAGCTTTTCAAGGTTATGGTGAAGTCTTTTTTTTTTTTTTTTTGCTTGTTTCCCTCCAGTTTGTGCTTCAGAAGAGCAACCAAGCTAGCCTCTTCTCTGAGGAAAATGCCAGAACTCTAAACTGGTTATTATCTCAGTGGGTAAACGATGTAATTAGTTGTAGCTGCCAGCCACAACTCTGAGGCTGGTGTTTTTCTCACCTTTTGATTTCCATGGTGTGCAATCATAGCAAAATGTGCTCCAGTTGACACCTACTGTGGCAAAAACTGACACAAGGTAGTCATTTGATCATAAATGTTTCTGTGGGTGTCTGTGTGCAACTGAATCTGGCAACGGGAAATGTTACATCACGTCAACAGAGAGCGAGAAAACTGCAGAAATGACCAGATTAAATCAAAAGCAAGACTAAGTAAACGGATACGTACAGACTCACATCATTTTTAGTTAGATTCAAATAAAACGGTTCCATATCTTGGTTTGTATAATGTTTCTCATGATGGGCCTGCTTTGAGGAGTGAGTTGCTTTTGCAAATGCAAGCAGGTTTTTGAAGTGACTATAATCTTAATGATGCAAGATGAATACATAAAACTCTCCAGTGGATATCCAATCGTAACCCTAACCATGGTGGGCCGAGGAGGGTTTGCATAGAAAATATTCTCACGGTCCTAAAATGGAGATTTTGGAAGTCTTATCGCAGTTCAAATATTTTAATTTTAATTTATTTTAGTTGAACCAATCTATAATTTGTTTTCATCTCCTTACTCTACAATTTAGCAATTGTAAAACATAATATGTAGGAAAGGATTAAGATTTATGCATAAATATTCCAAAACAATAGATTTTAAATACATAAAATTATTTTTAAGAGAAAACATTTAGGTAGTCTTGTACTGTTTCAAGCCTGCTTAATATTCAACCAGGCATCTTGTTGAGCGAGAAATTGGTATGCAAACACTGTTGCTGCTCTGTACCTGATACCTCTAACGCCATCAACCTACTTTGTAGAAACCAAGCGAAGGCAGAGACCTATATTTAGCTGAGACATTATCTTCTCATCTCGTGTGAGTGCCAAACCAAATTCCTCAGCTCTTCAAAATAACATGTTTCCTGTTCGCTGCTGTCAGCCTATGATTACAACAGAGATTTGATATTATCATGCAGCTGGAGAATAACCATTACCCCTCCACATCAGCAAGCATATATAGGCAGCAGAGCCCCTCTCTGCACACAGAAAACGTGCACTCAGAATCTGAAGCTGTCATTCTGCTTACTTCTCTATTTATGCACCATCATTAAAAGTGGCTGATTTATGAGGGAGTTTTTCGCTACCTCCGCATGTTCCGTTAGATCTGATCTAACTCTGTCCAGAATCACATTTTTTTTGTATCTGCTATCGCAGCAAAGCTGAAAACAGGTGTATTTTTCTTCCAGAGGCAGCTGGAAATGGTGATACATAAATCACACAAACACAGAACAAGCTGATGGCTTCACAAACAGAGCCCTGTTTGGAAATCAAGAAGCAGGGAAGAGTGATAAGAGTTTCTCAGAGAAGCACATCATGCTACTGGAGGACTGGAAACTATTTAACAAGCCTATTTTATTCACATTTAAGCATTTGGGTTAATACATTTCAGTTAATGCCATTTTAGCTTAAAAAACACGATCTACCCACCTGATAACAAAATCATGAGAGTCGATTTCTGGTCCGCAGCTGCTGTTCAGCAGGATCCCAGAGTTCCCCACGATGGCGCAGCGCCTGTGATACTGGTTTTTCATCGGTGATGCGGTTGGCAACAGACGATAGAGATTCTCCGAGATGTTTGTGGTGCTTTGACGATCAAACACATAGTGGATGATGTCTCCTGGCTTCAGCGTGCCCTTTAGAATTGAGATGTCTCTCTCTGGGTCGAGGAATCTGAGGATATTCTTTCTGCAAATAGGAGAAAACAAGGCCCTCCTTAAAATACTAGTCTTAGCGGTCCTTGAAGAGGCAAGGTCCGCCTCTTCAAGGTCGAAGACGAGGGATCAGAACCTACCTGATGAGGTTGGAGAGCGTCTTGTTAAAGGCCCAGCTGTTTGACGAGTGTTCGGTGGTGCCGTTACAGGTTGGAGGATGAGGATATTTGGCGATTGTTGTTGTCGCAGTCGGATCCGTGTGCGCTGCCGTCTTTCTAAGTTAAAGGAAGAAAGGAAAACAACGACCTTTAAAAGTCTGATAACTGAGTCTGGTTATTCTGTCCAAGTTATGCAGGTGTTCTTTATCGTCATAGGCCCAAGACAGGTCTTCATGTTGGACAAAACATTAAATATTGATAAAATATATGTTTGCATACCCTGTATTCTCTTGAAATTTCTGTCTTGCTTTGGTTTTATAGCTTTTATTAAGTACAGAAATGTTAACCCAAAATCAGAGGCGTTGTGCCATGAGTGGCCTTAGTCATAGTTTTGTTTAAAATAGACCTTACTTTAAATGAAGCACAATCAGAGAAGCTGCCACCACGGGATATCTGGTATGCAGTATGTTTTTTTTTTTTTTTTAAATAAGAATTTGAGAATTTTCTTTTAGCTCCTTTGAGGAGATTAATAAAGTTCAAGCAGATTTGTTCAGTTTATTCTTGGAATTTCTGCCACTAATCATCTTAATATGTCTGGATATTGATAGCAGTCCGTTTATGAGGCCCTAACACATTCAAAACTGAAGTGTTGCTGTATGAAACACTTCAGAGTTAATTCAGCATTATTATTCCTGCAGATGTATCTCATTGACAGTGCTGCGTGACACATAGCTGGATATTTTTATCAGCTGCCTTAAAAAGTTACGACACACCCACTGTCAATGACTCACTGTGTTGTCAAGGCTGCAAAGGACTCTTAAACATCACACAGACCATTTGGCTCCCAACTGGGGGTCTACAGGTATGTTCCCAAGAAACAACATTTTGGGTTTTCATTGACTGTAAGTCATCATCATTCAAGTAAAGAGAAATAAGTACTTGAAATATGACACTGAAATGAACCTATGTGGGAATTGTTTTTGTTTTTATTTTTTGGAAATTACTAAAATCAGGAGACGCTCCTGAATATGACTTATTACTTACATGTAGAAAGATAAGATTTCTGACCTGTGAGGTTTTGGGACGAGCCGGTGAACGTTGGTTTTCTTCGTGAGCCCAATATTTCTGAGGGTGGGAAAGAAATTCAGACTGAATAACAATTCACTCCAGGCAGCTTATATTCACACTTTTACATCCAAGGTCTTGACTGGATTCAGCATTTGCTGCTTCTGAAGTGAGAGTGTAGGTGAAAAGAACTCTTCTGGGTTTCATTTCACTTTGAGAAACCCACTGTGAGCCCATTTGCTGATGTAATAAGGAGAAATCTGTCCTTAATGGAGCCTTATTAGAGTTTAGGGGAGGTTTTCTTTTCACAGGGAAGTGAGCAGACTTTCTCCAGAGACCTTAAACACATCCTCCATCATGCATTTACTGTAAATATGCAGCATGTGCACTCAGGTTTTCCACAATCATTCACTTCTGAAAAACCATGACCTTGATCACATCTGACAAATTCATGTCAATCTGACAGAATCAGTCTAAATGCAGGAGTGATGAACTCCCTGATCATATTTCGTGTCCTGGTGGCCTATAAACGATCTACTATTAAGCTGCATTTATGCAGAGTTGGTTCTGGTTCTTCTCCCTCAGTGAATCACAGACCAATGTGACCTCATTACAAAATGAGCCACAGCCGGGTAATTACGTTACAAACAAGAAATGCTCTTGCTGAAGGGAAAAGAAAATGTGAGGAATAGAAAGTGTCACACAAAAAGTAAAAGGGATAAATAATTTTTGGTTAAGTGTTGCACAATGGTTATTATTATTATTATTATTATTATTATTATTATTATTATTATTTATGGCCACTAAAATAATAATAAAAATAATAATTCTTGCAGGTCAAGCGCGTGGGGGGAAACATGGATGTTATCTGTTGTGATTCTACTGCACTGCTCAGAATTTCAAAATCTGACAGTGAAAAGAAAATAAGAAAACGTCTTTTTTTATATGTTTGCAGTCTGGTTTTCCTTCCTGCTCAATGTCTCTCTCTCACACACACACACACACACACACGCGTGAGAAACGCACATGCAGTTTCTCAATTTCAAAGCCTCTATGCACACTCGTATAGTGGAAATGTATCCTACATCCCGCATGCTGCAAGACAAATAGCCAAATCCTTGGAGACCCGGGAGGGCGGGCAGGCAGGCGGGCTGCTGTAGGAGCAGCTGCACACCACTGTTACAAATCTGGAGGGGGGCTCAAAATTTAACTCCAAACTTCAATCAGTTCATGAAAGTAACTCGCTTTGTGAGTGTTGTTGTTGTTTTTTTGCCCCCCTACCCCACCATCTAATACCACTCGCTTTTCCCTTCTCATTGATTCTTCCTCCATGCGCCCCAGATAGATTAGATCTAACCTGCCGGGCTGCAAACAATAGGCACCCAGAAAGAAGGGATACACTGATTGGACGAATTACGCTGGGTTACTTACGCGCTTTCTTTTTCCACTTCTGCAATATCATCAATTATCAAAAGCACAACCAGCAGCGTTAGAAAGCCGAACAGCACAGAGCGGAATACAGGCGGCATAGCTGAGGGGAGGTGGGCTGCAGCCGCCGGCCCGGGAGTCCCTCTTCCTCTCCTCCTTCTTTCCTCCCTTCCTTCCAGCGAGCTCCGCGTTACATCCACCTCCTTTTAGTTCCCATCAGTTAACCCAGGACCCGCTCTGTCATCTTTTTTCCTCTCTCTCTCTCTTTGTTCTTATCGGACACTCCCCTGAGTGAGACGTGGTCCTTCTCTCTCCTCCGGTCCTCCTCTTCCTCCTCGGATGTTGTGCGCCTCTGTCTCCCGACGGGGCGATGTGCCGCTGCAGTCTCCCGTTGTCTCAATTCCCCCAGTGAAACTTTGAAAGCGTGCACCTACACAGCTCTCAGCCGGAGCTGCGAGACCACATGCAGCCTTAAAGACACAGAGGACGGACAAAAAAAAAAAATACAAGCAGATAAATACACCTCTCCATTCACACCTCCAGCTTTTTGCATAAGAGGTCGAAAATGTGTCAGTGACTGTGACTGTTTCACTTAAAGTTAAATAACAAAACATTTGGTGTTTAGCTAAAGTTTTTATTTAGCCATGCAAAAATGAATCTGCTTGAACTCAATATATTATTATATTGACTAGTTATAGTCAATATAATTAACCATCTAATACGCAGAGCAGTAATTATTGTGGTGGAGAGCAAATTGTGTTTAGAAATAGATCAAGAATCTTAAACAGTATCGTCCAATATTGACCCAGCGTCCTCGTTAACACCATTGGTCCGTCTCATCCTAAAACCATATTCACATAGACACAGGCATTTGTCCATGTTTATTCAAGGAAAGTGAATAAAATTTGGGTCAAAACAAATCTACAGTGACGGTGAACCCTGCTTTCACAATCCATGCAAACATTATCTGATGAGTTAAATTGAGCAGGCAGCGGGCTAAAGGTCTGATTTACATAAACTGAAAAGTGCAGCTGGCAAAACACATAATGAGCTGTATCCAGGTGAGAAAATCTGAAACTACCATCCCTCTCATAAATTATATGTAAATTTGTGTCAACTCGCTTTTGGAATTTTGCCTAAATTTGCAGCTCACATTTATCTCCTCTTTAAAGTTTCTGATTTGCGTGCAGAACATTAAATTCTCATTTCTCAGAAGCTGTTTTTGGTTAACAGTCGCTGAAACGTGGAGACAAACAAACGGCACCGGCGAGACAGCAGTCGATGGGCCCCGGAGTCGATTTACTGCTTCGTATTCTCCTGCTCTGCTTGTGTCACAATTTATCTCAATAAAGCACTCTTTAGGCTAATTGACAGCTTTCGAGCCGTGCCTGCAGCTGTTTCTGTGTCGACTGGTGGATTTATTTTGTGCGTTTTTGACTTTCAACAAGGACACCTCAAAGCTCCGTTCTGTGTGTTTGCATCGCAGAGTATTGTCAGCAGACAGGCGATGCTTCTTTTGTCTTCGTGAAGAATGTCACTGGTCTATAATTAGACTTTACAAGCTGCCGAGGACAAAACAGACACAGAAATACGAACGGAATCACACTGCACTTTAAAGCATCTTCTATTTACGCTCGGGAAGGCCCAGAAATTACATTGTTGTAAGACAAGAGTCTTCTCCTTTATATGAATGAATAAATGACATAGTGATTATTAATTGATGTGGTAGTTTTACTTAAGTCGCATTTTTTTTTTTTTTTGTATTTCCTTTCGTCACCTTGATCATAGTAAACATGACTACAAGCCCTGCCTCCCCCAACCCCAGAAGGAATAGCTTAGATTTTGCTGTGTAATATTTGGGGATGTCCTTCCTTTAAAATTTTAAGATAAACATTCTCAGACAAATCTTTAGATTCAAAGCACATAAAGTGTCCAAACACGGTGTAGAGAGTCAGCGTGCTAACAAACACCAGCATGTCCTTTGACTCTGCTCACCACAGTGACCGATCAGCTGCAGGCAGCTGGCTTTCACCACTGCTGTTCACCTGCTGAATGACCTCTGTACATATGTTGAGAATGTGATTACTTGCAAAACAAATAAAGCTTTTATATCTGGTTTGCCTGCATTTCTCTAAAACATCCACACATC
This sequence comes from Girardinus metallicus, assembly GCA_903067095.1. Taxonomy (NCBI): domain Eukaryota; kingdom Metazoa; phylum Chordata; class Actinopteri; order Cyprinodontiformes; family Poeciliidae; genus Girardinus; species Girardinus metallicus. The sequence continues at coordinate 3,845 of CAEGAE010024317.1, read as the reverse complement.
TATGGACGTTTGAGAGAACACCCATGTTCGCTCCGTGCTCAGAGTAATAGCAAATGTCATTAACCAGATTGAAAGGGGGTTGTTAGCATTGTGAAGTTAATCAGTGAGGGCTTTCATTCTATGAAAAAACAAAAAACAAACAAACAAAAAAAACTGGTATGAAACGTACATCCCTTATTTAAGGATGAAGACTGCCAATGTTGTACATACTGATTATAGTGCATTTCTCCAGACATTATCCAGATGAACAGCAAACTTTGACTAAAAAGTTGATTGCATAGGGGAAGACTCAAGAGTCTGCTCAGCTAAAATGACATCAATTGCGTTAACATGGAAAACAGTAGCAGAAATGTATGGAAGAAAACAGAAAACTACTATACAATTGGTCAAAGCCTGGATAGAAAGGCAAAGACTCAGTTAATAACACAATGACAGGCGCTAAAGTTGAAAGCCACACTGACGGGTTTAAGGAAATGGTTGAATACTAAGTGGAAAGCAATGTTCCTTTTGGGGTCAAAAAGCGGTTTACCAGACAATCGCCACACTCTGAATTCAAGTGACACAAGCATGATGTGCAAATGTTTCTCATGGCATGGCTCAGGTCTGCTAGGTTGCCTTAAAAAATAAACATTCATTCAGAATTCAATATAGGAATATTTACTTTTGCTGCTAAATTGTAATAAATTAAATCAAGTTTCTATAATCAATATTCAATCCTACTGCAACACTTCTCTTATAATTTTTCCTTCACAAATTTCTTTAACAAAAACTCTATTAAAAGTAAAACTTTATCATTCATTTTTAAATTCTCATTTCGTAACCATTTTGTTTTTTTAAAGCTTCCATTACTGTATTATGGTAGCTTACCTTTAGCAGTGTTTGAAGATTTTAACACCTTAGCCCAATGTGTGACATTAATAGGCACACTCACTCCCTGTGTAATGGATCTTTATAATGCATTGTTTCCTCTTTTTATTACCTCTAGGCTTCTTACAAGATTTTTCTAAATGTTGTTTTTCAAAAATGATTTGATTCAGTAAAACACATCAACACATCGACTGATTTTCATAAATAAACAAAAATATTCATGTTTGATTTAATTTTCTGAAAAATAATTTATTTCCAGAGTAAAATAAATGATATGTTGCCATACAAAAAGTGTAAGAAAGGGACAAAACTGTAACTGCAGAGAGACTAGTGGAGTGAACTGAAGTGCTGTGTTAGGTTTAAATACAGGAATAAGCTCACCATTCTTTTTGTGAGCCGATTCCATAGAATTGTTTCTGCAGTCTTTATGCTTAATACTACAGGCTGAATATGAACACTTTTATGTTCACAATAGTGAACTATACTTTAATCCTCAATATAAATATTCATAAATTATTTGTGACATAAGACAGACGCATCACAAAAATGTAATTATTAGCTCTTAGCTCACATGTGATCTAATAAAACATCCTGGGCCTAATGAACCAATCATATGATTCCTAATCTTAACATAAATTCTGAAACACATAAAATAATATAGATATAGATTTTCTTTGCATCTCCACTGGGTGCAGAAAACAATATATGTTTATTTATATATATATATATTCCTATATGTTGAATCCCTTTTAAGACAAATTAGGCTGAATACACTCTGCCAATTGATATGAAACAAACTGCTACAGTGGAAAAAAACCCTGCAGTCCTAAAAAAAGGATAAAGTTAAGAATACGAATAAATTGGATCTGAATTGCACCTATGTGGCAAGACTTTACAGTCTAGTCCAAGCAAGTATTAAAAACAGTTTATTTTATTGATCCAGCAAGAAAAACGAAAACCAAACTTCTATCAGGCCACTAAAATAACCCGGTCCAGTCGGGTCCAGGTGTATCTGGTCTCTCTTGTTCTGAAGTAAAGTACAGTGACTCACCAGCTATTAGTTTGTAAACACTTGGCAACTTTTAAACATCAGAAGAAAACATTTTTTTTTTTTTTTAACTTCAAAACCTTTTTTTCTTTTTTTTTTTTTTTGGAGAGTAACAGACAGAACACAGTGCTGACTGAAGGAAGCCTGTCATTTACCCACACAGATTAGTTTGGTCATGAAAGACCTAAACAATATGGCAACTATAGCCGTAGTAGCATCTCATCCATGCACTAGTAAACAACCAGGACTGACCCAGAGAGGGCTGTGGAGTCGTCTTCCACCACAGAGTCACCGCAGGAATTCACTGACAACACCTCACGGTTTCAAAGAACTAGAATGGACCCTCTGAAAAAGCTCATGGAGTGCACCTCAGACCTGTATGGCCTTTTATCGTTTCAACAGACGAAGCAAAAATTCTTACAAAACAGACTCCATATTTTCACAATACTCGTGGTCTTCCAGGTTGTATATAAACTTTGTCCTGTCCACGGGTTTGGGCCCGTCGCTGAGGGACGGGTAAAACTCGGTCGCCGTCAGGTTGCCCTCGTTTCCTTTGATGTATTTCTTGTAGTTCCTCCGCAGGCAGTACCACGTGGTGGTGTAGAGCAGGAAGGCCACACCCTTGAGGATGATGGCAAGGCTCACATAGAGGTGCCTGTACTGCACGTTGTCGTAAAGAAGGCAGGCGCCCTTGTCGCCACAGTCAGAGCTCCAGAAGAGGCAGGTGGAGTCGATCCCAGCGCCAAAGATCAGAGGGGGCGGGATGAATCCTAGCAAACAGAAACACCAAACAGCATTATGAAATCTGGTGACATGAAAAATATCAGCAGCTACCAATCAGATAATGCAACAAGATTATTCAACCATTTTTCTTTTTTATACTTCTCCTTCTTACAAATTTGTTTGCTCTTCAGTTGAACTGCACAAAGTAAATGTCATCATATTTTGGAAAAAGTTGAAGCTTAATATCACATACAGTATGTTGTTGGAAAACTGCATTCCGACAATGAACTAGACCTCAACAACATTAACAGTTGTTCCCTTTGGGAAAACTACTACAGTCTGATCAATTCTTCTGCTGTCAATTCTTACCGAGGAGTCGTAACAAAAGGAACAACACTCCTAGAGCGTATGATTTCAGTTCAGGACTCACAGTCCTAGAAGGGAAGCAGACAAAAACAAAAAGATAACATGTTAATTTCTTAAAGGTGCTTCTGATTGGTGTATTTAGCCAACGCATCAAATTCAACAGCAAATTTTACCTGATCAGCACGATGACAGAGGGAGTCTGGGCCATGGCTCCCACAAGGCTGCAGACACATATCACACACAGGAAGATGAGGAAAACCTCCTGGCAACCTGGCAATGGACATTTCCCAGGTGTAGCAGTGCCAGGACCATTTTTGGAAGATATACAGCTGCAGCCAGTCAGGTTCTGTAAACAAGGAAAAAAAGAAAAAAAAAAAAAGAATTTGTAAACAGCACAGGACTGTAGATCTACATCCATGTTTGGAAATTGGAAGTAAAAACATATTCATAACCAAAGGAACCAGGAAGAAAGAAATTGCATTATTTAATCAACTTTGGAGCAATGCCCACAATTCTCAATTCTCCTGAGGCACATTATAATTTACCATAGCTTAACTTTTGGGGGAAGGGCAAATCTTAGCCACTACAAGCAGAAAATGGATATAATATTTAACCTCCAAGGTAAGAGCCTGCTAACTGCTGGGTGTGTGTGTGTTTGTGGAGGTGATGTTCAGGTTGTTACACACACACACACACATCTGTTTTTGTGAGGTTTAAGTATTGATAATAGCCAGGTGCATTCTTTATACCCCAGTTTACTTTGCTGTAGCCAACCGTTGGCAAAGAGTCTACCTTTAATTTGAGCTAAGTCATGATAAACTTGTAATAGTTTTATTTATAT